>SNQJ01S0013582.1:0-80267 GCA_010110895.2 Picea sitchensis
TATCAATCAATTACTTGACATCAACCAATGACATCAATCAAACCAAACCATTTACATCAATGACATATGATCCAACAATCTCCCAAGTAATCAAACCATTGGCATCAATGACAACATGATCCAACAAAGGCCTGAGTTAGACATTTTACAAGGTGAACTCGGGACAATCAAGCCATCCAATTTCAATGGTGAGAGTAGAAAGGGAGAAGAGGTTGAGGCATGGTTGTTGGAAATGAATAAATAACTATAGTTGCATGATTAACCCTCAAGGATAGAAACCAAAATTGCAACTTACCACTAGCAAGGAAACGAAACCATGTGGTGGGATCAACTTATGCAAGCCAAACACCTTAATCAGAAGAAGGTCTCATAGAGACAGTTCAAAGGATATTTCCAAGAGAAATATTTGTCAGAGAAATACCATGAAAGGAAGATGAAATATTTCTTTGAATGTGAGTTCAAAAGAATGGCAATGGATGAGTATGAGAAGAAATTATTTGATTTTTTGAATTATGTGGGATTCATAAAGGAGGAGAAGGTAAAAATCCAAATATTTTTTAGTGGGTTACCCTCCTTCTACAGTGACAAGATACACTATGAAAACTACAAGATTTTGGAGGAGGCCATATGGAGAGAAAATAATATTTACGAGAATAGTAGAGAAAGGATAGTCTTATAAAAATCTTGGAATGACAAGATGAAGGGTAAAAAGGAGAAAAGGAAGAAAGGTTGTAATCCACCCTTTTTCATAAATAACTCCCAAGTAAATCAATAAGGATAGTCAGCCCAAAGTAAACCTAGGATGGAAGATTTATTTGGGAAAAGGTGGGAAAAGTCCAAGACAATATCCCATGAAGTGTTGGAGATGTGAGGGATATCACTTATATAGGGATTCCCCTCACAAAAGAGAAATAAAAAGGATTTTTCACAATATTCAGGAGGCTGAAACAATAGAATACATGGGAGAAAACATGCCAAGGATATATGCAGCCTTGGAAAAAAATCAAGAAGAATATCAGTCCCCCATTAGTGAAGTGGAATTTAGTATTGATAACAATCCCATAAAAAATTTAATTCATTATGGAGCTAGCCATAGTTACATAAACTTTAATATTGTTGAAATATTTCACTTAAAAAGAAGTAAGCATAAGAAATCTTGGTTGGTTCAACTAGTCATAGAGGCTAAGAGGAAAATCAGTGAGATGGTTAAGGATAGTCCAATAGACATAAATGGACTTAGCACAAAGGTGGATGTGAACATCATACCATTGGGTTCATATAATTTTCTAATTGATATGGATTGGTTGGAAAACCAACATGTTGTCCTAGACTATTACAACAAGACAGTCACTTATCTCGATGAAGAAGGGAAGCAAGGCAAGGTTCAAGGCATTACAATAGTTGTAATTGTTAGAGAAATTTCATCCATGCAGTTGAAAAATATTTTCAGGAAGGGATGTCAAATTTTTGCAACCCATGTGGAAGAGGAAATCAAAGAAGGACTATTTTTGGGAACTGTGTAGCACGCACAAAAGAAGAAAATGAAGTTAGCACATTTTCAGGACCAACGCGCGCAAAGGAAGGAAGATAGTTGTAAGCCTCTAGGAATTTTGGTCCATCGAAAAGAGATAAGAAATAATGTAAGTGTATAAATATGTAGTGGTTGGGATACATAAATAACTAAGCAAGTAGTAGCGAAGGTGTGATGGAGCAGTAACTTAGAATGAGAATAACAAGTGAGAGAGTAAGAAGAGCTAAGTACACATTGTATGCATGGATGTAATATTTAAGAGAGATAGATAGAAGGATAGGAGAACGACAAGGGAATAATGTATGAGTGCAGTGTGAATATTTTGTAAGAGATGATTATGAATAATATAAGAAGTCATTTATTTTGGACATAGCCCATCTTTCGTGAACCATGTTAGATATTGGTGTATCTATGTTATGATGTGTTGTGATGTGTTTATTGTTATTTTTATTGCATGCACATAATGTATATTTGGTTAATATGAATAAGCTATTTGTTATGATGTTTCTATGCACATGATAAATGGTTTAATGAAAAAATACTAAGTGTAATGGTTTTTATGACTTCCTCCCATCCATTCATGACTACAAAAACCTAGTTCATGTAGTCCCCATAGATACCTTAGGTTAGATTTCACCTTCTTGTGGGTGTTTTTGAAAGGATAGGTATCTTAGGGTTTTGTTGGTAGATTAATGTTGAACCTTGGGTCTACCCATTATGCACCAAAAACTAGTTCTGTTGTCGGGATAGGGATCTACAACTGAGGGGAATGTGGAGGTTGACTAAGGAAGATATTGGATAGTGGTTAGAGGAAAAGGAGAGTGAGCTTTCCAAAGATCAGAATAAGAACTCATGGATCAATTCAGAGCAATGGTTATAGACATATGTATTTACATACTTACATGGGATTTTATTTTGTTTATTTCCTAATAGTCTTGGCTAAGTGGTTATAGAGGTTAGCTGAAAACAACAGAACACTCCCCATAGTTGTTCCTTGGAATTTGACCCCTGAGTGGATTCAGGAAGTTAATACTATAAGTAATAGGATCTCAGGTGTGGTTGATTTATGGATGGATAGTGTATTGGGGGGTTATATTACTGAGTTTTCTATAGATTGTACCCAATAATATAGTGTTGTTGAAAGAGAGTTTTTTAAATGTACATGTGGAAGATATTTGAAATATATGTCTAGTTGAATCAATATGTTTTTTTGTGATAAGTGGGCTATGACTATGGAATCTGATTTCCCTAGCAGCTAGGTTCCTTCGTGCACATAGGGGGAATGGGGGATAACCAGGGGATGGTCTGAGTATATGAAGGAGAAGGATGCAGGAAATAATGAATAATGAACATATTCACTGAGAAGGCCAAGAGAAGAAGAACGTGTGATATAAGAAGATATTGGAGTATTGTGTCATGGGAAAAGATTTTGGTACAGTGTCAGTCCACTATGCCTACGGAACAAGCTATAACATTGGAAGACATCAGGAAAGCATTATTAAAATAATTCCAGAAGCTAAAGTTTGAGTCACAATGTATTATAGAATCGAAAGAGATTAAGAAGTTACATAACGAATCAATATGGGATTTTGATCAAAGATTCAATATATTTATGGATCGATTGACCTTCCAGATTCCAGCTGAGCAACATAGGGAATGGTTAATTGTGGTATTGTTGCCACATATATGTTTCCCATTGACGCAATAGAATATTACATCATAGTATGAAGCACTAGAGACCACCATGAAGTTGGAAGCATCCCATGTAGGAGAAAATGGTATAGGGATGGATTAGGTTCAGTCACAACTAGAATAATTGACAATTCAGTTGCAGGAACTTGCTAAATGGAAATAAAAACATGAATAGTTTTGGTGTGTTACATGTAGAATTAAAGGTCATCATAAGAATGAGTGCCCAACTTTTAGAGAATATTTGGCTACATGAGCCCCGAATCCATTGGAACTAGGAGGAGGATTATATTGTGAGATATGAAAACTGATGGGTCATCATCCAACTGACTATCCTTTGATGCAGAAGTATCAAAGAACTGCCAATAACTTATTTTGGAATGTTTGTAAGTCTATGGGACATGACAAAAAATAATGTCACACTCGATCTAATGAGAGAACACACCACAAATGTATACATAGTTCAAGGGGAAGGACTGGAAGGAGGGATACCATAATATAATAATCCAAGAGGCTACAATCAAGGAGGAAGAGGATGATTTAGAGGTTGGGGAAGAGGAGGATTTGACATAGGAACAAGACTAATTATATGTTATAACTGTAACTAGCCTAGGCATTTGGTGCAAGATTATTCGAATCCCTGTACAGCATGCACATGTTGTAGACAGCTGGATCATGTGATGGAATATTTTCCACAGTTGATTGCGAAGTGGTAGGAAAAGAGGAACCAAAATGTTCAGATGATAATAGTAGAAGAACATGATGATAGACCAAGAGTAACATCAATTACACTTGGAGGAGCGAGAACATGAGTTGATGCGATGGAACAAGGAATTTGGATTGAGTAGTGGGTCAGGAAAGCAACAGAACCTCCTCCGACGTTTGATCCTCGGAAGGAAAGAGACACACACAAACAATAAAGGAAGTAACTTCTAGAAACAAAATGGGTAGCATCAACTTTGAAACATGTGTATGACAGGCCACCTGTGTATGACATGCCTTCAGCCTATGACCATTCGATGATAGAAAGGACAATTGAGAAGGTAAGTACTCTAAAAATATTCTTAAAGAGTTTTTTAGAACTAATGAAGGATGAAACTGCATTGAATGCACTGCGGGAGATGATTGACCAGTGCATGCAAGTTAAATAAACACCTAGTGTGAAAGGAGAAATTAACCAAGTATAGTGCAAGAAAAGTACGAATAAGGAATTCCTACTTAATGAGCAGGTAGGAGATTATGATATGTATAATATCATCTTGGATATGGGATCTAATGTGAATTTCATTCCAAAGAAGACATGGGAAATGATGGGAAAACCAAAGTTGATTTGGTCACCAATTCAGTTGAGGCTATCAAATCCACATAAGATTGTTCCAATTGGAAGACTGAAAGGGGTGAAGGTTAACATCAATGGGGTGCACAACATAATAGAGTTTGATGTAATCGAGATAGTGGATGGTAGAAAACCTTATCCATATTTTCTTGGAATCTATTGGGATTTTTATGATCAGACTATTATTGATATGAAGAAGAGACAAATAATATTTGAAGTAGAAGACTTAAGAGTTATTGTTCCATTGGATCCCAGAGAAGGAAGACAATATTTGGAACCAACAAGGGGAAAACAACTTGATAACCTTTACAGTATGACCGCATAAATGGATGATTATATTAATCCTACTATTGAAGGTATACTCATTTGGAGAAGTATTATTTCTTATGCATCAGATTCAAAAGAATCCCTTGAACATTGCCAACAAAGGTTACATGAAGTATCTACAAGGATATGTGCTCGATTTACCTTCACATTGCACCTGATTGGAGCCGAGGTATGTGATCCCACGAAGTATGATGGACTAACAGATGTAAATATTTTTGTAATAGAATTTGAATTGCAGATAACAAATCAAAAGAGATTGATAACTTTAGATATTGTTTTGAAAGAGACTCCAATAAGATGGTGGGATGCACGTAAAGATAGAATAGAGAATTGGTAGCAATGCATAAGACTGTTACAAGTCAAGTTCAGAACTAAAACTGAATATAATGTGTATAAGTATACTTGGTTGATTTATCCTATAGATCATCATACATAGTGCACTGCGACATGGATCTCAATACCTAAGCATGAATAGACACACTTGTGTGTACACACTCTGGACATGATCCCGAAGAATTGGTACTTAGAACTGGAAGTACACAGAGGAACAACAGATTGGGAAAACTTGACTCACAACTTGAAGGTAACTTTAAATTTTGAGGAAAATACCCCTTCGGTAGACACAACTCTGCAGATTATCAAGACCAATATCTTTACATCAGAATATTCGAAGATACCAATAGCCTTATGTAGTGAGCCCATATATTTTGTGACTGTTCAAGAGGGCTTTAGAATGCTATAATGTTGTTGGAGAATACCAAGAGGACAAAGACCCAAGGAATTTGAAAATACCATAAACCAAAGGAGAGAGTGTATTAGAGGGTCCAAAACTTGTTTATGTTGAGTATGGAAATCCATTGATAATGCATAAAGTGAATATTGGTACAAAGGATAATCCCAAGTTCCCAAACATTGGAGATTACTTGAATGAAGAAACTGTCGAGATGATTGTTGATCTACTTTGTGAATACCATAAACTTTTTCCAACTGCATTCTCAGAAATGAAAGGGATTGTTGGGGAGCTAAGGCAGATGAATATTTTTTTGAAGTTGGATTCCAAGCCAGTGAAGTGGAGACTCTACCGATTGAACCTAGTATATAAGAAGAAAGTGAAAGAAGAAATAGATAGGATGTTGGAAGTTGGGATTATTGAACCTGTCACATAGTAAGAATGGATCGGTCTGATGGTGATTCGGTACAATAAAATAGGTGGAATAAAAATTTGTATGGATCTATGGAAATTAAATGATAATTTCTTACAGACCCATTTCCTACTCCATATACAGATGAAGTTTTGGAAAATGCGAGAGGATAGGAAGCTTACTAATTTACTGATGGATTCTTTAGATTTCACCAAATTAAGATTGTGTGGGAAGAGAGGAATAAGATAACATTTGAGATATAATGGGGATGTTATCATTATACAATCATTCCTTTTGGGTTGAAAAATACACCAACAATATTTTCTCAAGTTGTTGTCCCAGCCTTTAAAGAATTCATTCATAAATTCCTAGAAGTCTATTTGGATTATTGGACAATGTTTAGTTTGATAAAAGACCATGTTGAAACTTTGTGCTTGATGTTGGAAAATTGTAGATAGTTCCATATTTATTTGAACTTGAAGAAGTGCATTTTATGTGAACCATTTGGAATTTTGTTGGGTCATGTAGTATGTAAACAAGGACTTTTGGTTGATCCTGTGAAGATTGTTGTTATTGTTGATTTTCCACCATCCACATCAGTGCGAAAACTGTGAGCAACATTAGATCATATGGGGTACTACATAAAGTTTATTAGGGGATATGCACATATCACAACCTTGTTGGAGATACTGTTGAAGAAGGAGTTCAAGTTTCAATGGAACGAGGAATGTCAAAAACGTTTGAATACCTTGAAGTAGAAATTTGTTACTGCACAGATTTTAGTATTTCCAAATTGGAAGAAGGAATTCCATGTCCATGTAGATGCATCCTATATAGTGTTAGTCACAGTTATAGCTCGGCCAAGGGAAGGACATTTGGATCATACCATTGCATTTTCCAAAATAAATTTGTCAACTACTAAACATAATTACACTACTACAGAGTGTGAAGGATTGGCAATGGCGTATGCACTACAGAAGTTTAGGCACTATCTGTTAGGACCACATTTTAATATTTACACAGATCGTTCTATGCAAAGAAGCCAGTGTTGGGGGGGAATATATGCAAGTGGATTTTATTATTCCATGAGTATGACTTTGAAGTGATTGCGAAACCAATGAAATTGAACTCATGAATCGATCATTTTTCATGCATACTAATAGGGAAAGATGAAGGAAATTTGGATGAAAATATATGATATGCTCACTTGTTCACAATATAGATGGTAGAGGATTACTTCACATATATTTTCAAGTTCATCAGCATAGGAGTAGCCCCATCCAACTTTACAACTGCACAGAATAAATAATTAGTAGTAAAGGCGACATATTATCAACTTATAGTGGGGAATGTTTATAATTTAGGTGCAAATGATATTCTTTGACAATGTGTATTGGAGCATGAAAGGCCTATGATATTATCAGAGGAACATGTAGGATTCACGGGAGGCCACTATGCAGGGAAAGGGACATATAAGAATATTTTTTGCATAGGAATTTGGTGGCCCATCCTACATAAGGACGTTAAGGTGTTTTGTCAAACCTATGATGTTTGTTAGAGAGTTGGAAAGCCATCCCAAAGAGATGAGATGTATTTAGTACCACAAGTTACATTGCAGGATTTTGATAAATGGGTTGTTGATTTCATTGGACCGATCAACCCACAAGCAAAAATTTCAGAATCAAGATATATAATCACTGAGATAGATTATTTGACTCGATAGGATGGATCAGAACCTGTCAGAGATTGTTGTGCAGAGACTCCTATGCTATTTCTCTTTGAATTTTTTTTTATGAGGTTTGGATGTCCAAGAATCCTTATGAGCGATCAGGGGACTCATTTCTTGAATAGAACAATTTCTTATTTGAAAGAATAATTTCAAATTTATCACCATAATCACATACCCAATCATCCTCGGGCGAATGGAACAGTGGAAGCATTTAACAAGATCTTGGGGCATGCATTGATGAAGATATGCAATGAAAATAATGATGACTATGATTTGAGGATTCCTACAGTACTATGGGCTTATCAGACTACATGTAAGAAGCTGACAGGAGAGACACCATTCCATTTAGTATATGGCTAGGAAGAAGTTATGCCTATGGAGTTCATTGTGTCGAGTCTGTGCATTGTCGCGCTGAAAAAGCTTACAAATTCTAGCACAGTAGAGAAAAGACTGTCATAGTTAGTGGAACTGGAGGAAGACATATTTGTCACGGTATTTTATCAGCAAGTTCATAAATTGCATGAAAAGGCATAGCATGACAAACATATTAAACTGAAGAAGTTCCAAATGGGAGACTTAGTATTTATCTATAAAAGAAAATTTTTGTAGCACCCTGGAATGTTCCAAATGCACTGGTTAGGTCTGTATGAGATAATATTTATGACAAAAGTAGGTGTTTTTCAATGGGAAAAAATGAATGGGGAAACCATGGAAGGGCTCGTAAATGGTAGCCAACTGAAATTGTATAGAGAAAACCAATCTTCGGCGCATTAGCATGACCGCACAGTATGTGTACCGTAGTATTTGTATCATATTGTATTATAGAGGCAAAGAAAAAGAAAAAAAAATGCAATAAAAGATCTCGAGGCAAGCCACAATAAACATTTGAAGAGACAAGAGAATTGAATTTATGAATCGGGCATTGTTCAAAGAGTAAAATATGAATAAGAAAATGTCACGGAAAAGAAGGAGAATGGAAATGTGTGCAGAAAGGCGGATTGAAGAACCAAGATAAAGAAATGCGTAGAGGACGGGAAAAATCATTAAAGAGAAAACATCATGGCAAGACAACAAGAATGCATAGTCATAAATGAAAAGAGATGACGAATATCTTGACAGGCTGGAAAATCTAGACCACGATCTATCAAAATATATCAATTTAATATAGAATATGGAAGGAATTGAATGTGAATATAATTGGATGGGACCAGGAATTTGGGAATGAAGAGGTATGAAATAGTTGGAAATAAGATATAAAAGAAAACAAAGGGTAATGAGAAAGGGTTATTCTTGTGTAAAAATTTGTAGAGAACAAAGAGTAAAGTCTTATAAATCACAGAGCCAAGTAAGTTGCAGAACAAAGTGAAGTACAAAGACCTATGACACCACCAAAGGTAGGAGAATCCACATCAGGAATGAAGAATCCATGTACTAAGAAGCCAACAACATCGGTGTAGGAAGAAATACCGAGAGTGGAAGCAACAGATCCAATCTTGGAAAATTTTACCAAAATGTATGTACCACCTAGAAAGCCTACAACAAAGCAAGTTAGATTGAATAAAGAGGAGAAGTGTGACTGTTAAGCCCTAATAATGGCTCATTACACCTTAATTGGGAATATTACATTTGTAATGTTATTTTATTTATGTCGTCTTTATTCCATTAGTTTTAATTATACCTCCTAGTCTCCTATATATACCAAGGAGACATTTTCATTTGGAATCATCTTGGAATTGTACATTTATGTGGGCATAAGGAGGTTTCCCCCTCGAAGAGGATTATTATCTGAATTCATCTCTTTTTCAAGGCATTGAGTACTTATTCTGAGGTTTTTCTATGCTATATTGATATTTGGCTCTTAACATATGGTATCAGAGCTCAAGGTCTTGGGGTTTCACTGCTACATCTAAGACACCTTGGAATTTTCGCTATAACTTTTTTTATACAACGTTTCCAAAGGAATGGCTTGGAGGATATTTATTATAAGAATCAAGGTACGTTGGGTTAAAATTTTAGCTCATGGGGCCTTACACTTTCGGAGATACAACCTATGCAAGATAGGTTTCTTGAATCATCCTGAACTGAGTCATTGCGGAATTTTTGCAATAATTTTTTTTATGTAATGTTTCATACCCTGAAATCTAGAGGATATTCACAGAAATTAGTAAGGTATCTATGGTAAAAATGTCCTCTTCTGGTTCATCTTACATTTGTATATACACCCTATGGAAGATAGGGTATCTAACTAGTCCTATTGACTAGTCTCAAGAAGATATTCCAGGTAAAACAATCATAACTTCTTCATAGAGTATCCAAATTGAGTGAGATTGGTTGCATTGGATGGTGCACAGTCTTTAGTATTTCTGGTATGATTTTGAGAATTTTATATCAATTATTTTGTGCAGGGCACGCTATACAAGTGACATCTCCAGGAAAGGCCAAAAATCCGAAAGTTGTGGGGAAGTTACCGTAAATTCCACTTGGTAGATCCAATTTTGATCACACCTATGGCATTACAGAGAAGAAATATCAGATAACTACAAAAAATAAATTTTCATACCCAGAAGGGCCGAAACTTTGGAGATACAGCAAAATAAATATTTTCTAGTAGAACCACCTCAAAATCAAGGTTCAAAAGTGATACTTGGCCAACATGCCACCCAAAAAGGGAACTTCTACACCAAATAAGCCTCCAGATAATCCTACATGGACTCTTGATGAAGGTGAAGAAATTTCTAGGGACATAAATGATTTACAAAATAAGACAGTAACAAAAGATGAACTACAAGAGATGATGGAAGGTTTAAAAGGGGAGATCATGGAAGGATTTAAAAATTTCATAACAGAGAGGACACCTGAAAGTGAAAATGTATCCCATGAAATTCATGATGAGGACACAAGGAAGGTGAATCAAGAATGGAGAAATTACAACTTTGGATTGAAGACCAACCACGTTCCTAAGATCGATATGAGGAAGTTTGATGGCAAGGACCCAATCACATGGATACTTCAGATGAACCAATTCTGTGATCTACATAATGTACCACATACACAAAAGGTACGAATTGCTTCTTTATACTTAGAACCCAATCAATTTGTATGGTATCGATGGATTTGTTCTCACAAATCACTCGTCACTTGGACAATTTTCAAGGAAGAAATCATAGCACACTATGAGGATACAAGGAGCAATACCTTCTTTAGCCAATTGATAAATCTAAAGCAAAAGGGTTCAGTTACAGAGCACATTGAGAACTTCCAAATATTGAATATAAAGGTAAAAGATATTCCATATGAGCACTTGATTGATGTATTCATAGGAACTTTAAAGGATAACATTCAACATGAGGTTTGCCTTTGGGAACCCAAATCATTGGAGAATGCATTTAAGGTGGCAAGAAATGTTGAAAGTAAAAATATGGCTACAACATGAGGTTTTGCCTTTGGGAACCCAAATCATTGGAGAATGGTAATTTAAGGTGGTAAGAAATGTTGAAAGTAAAAATACGGCTATGGCTACTAGAAGGATCCGTAATTACCAACATTCATAGAGGAATAATGCTCCCTTCTTCTAAAATAATTCTCAACCTACAAGGTTGACACCCCAACAATTGGAGGAAAGAAAAGAAAAAGGTTTATGCTTTAATTGCATTGCCAGTATAAGTGTGTTGAGAAGAAATTATTCTGCTAGATTGTGAAGAGGAAGAAGAAGAAGAACAAGAACCATCTCAAGATGAAACGTAGAAGCACTTTCATCTAAAGAGTTGACTCCAACGATATATCCGTAATGCATTGGTCGGAATTAGCACCCCTCAAACCCCGTCAATTGAAGTATACATCAAAAGAAAAACGTAATAGTCCCAATTGATTTTACAGCATCATAATTTCATTCACTATAAATTAGCCAAAGCTCTCAATTGCTTTGTATATCCAACAGGCTCTCAAGTAATGATTGCAGATGGAGAACTATCAATTGTTCGTGAAAAATGCAATAATATCAATCTTACCATGGGAATATGTAATGAATAGTCCAATGATTGCTATATCCATGGGTGGTGATCTGAAATTTAACTTGATCTAAAATTAAAGATCTTTTAACCATTATTCTCAGATGTGAATTTTTAACCGTTAACCATCTTTGTAATGCAAAATTAAAGAACATCCATCAAGAACATAAGAACATAAACATGTAAGCAAACCATCTAAGAACAAGAATTGGTAAGGGAGTTCACTGCACTGCCACGCTTCCTTTGAGCCTTCACTCCTTCCAAAATGGAAGGCTTATAGATTATGCATTCAAATGCTTACAAAGTGGCTTCTTAATTATGTCTGTCATATACAGTAACAGACTTCAACAACAAATGCAAGATGAAATTCCGAGACTTTAAGTATGAACATGATACCTTTCTGTATATTTGAAAGATTATGTGAGCACTTTTATGTCTAGATGCCTAAATGCAAAACCGGTCGGACTGAACTTTGAGAAAAACTGGACACTTTTGAGTATAAACTGAGCATTCAACCTGACTCAGAATTTCCTTCTTGGCACAATTCCCAAAATCACCGACTGTACAGCCCAGATGGACTCGGATGCGTATAGTCCGTAATCACCGATCTATGTGCAAAACCACCGTCATGTGCAATTCACCCCATCAATCAGGCAAAACCACCTCAATCTGTAGGCAGTTAACTTCACCCAAGATCAAAAAACTCCTCCTCCTGAATCTCCGTACCCATGCCTCATATATTTAAATAATAATAAAACAATGGTTAAAAGTAGGCACGAAGTTATGGGCCACGCGGCCTCCAAAATCCCCCAAATCTTGGTAATTTTTAAGGTTATCGCGCCATTTCTTGCCACGTCTCATGGTGGTGGTGTGTTGGTAGTTGTGGTGGTTAGGTGGGTGGAAGTCTCGTGGTCCGCGGGCTTCTCCTCCCACTGGATATGCTTTGATATAACATGTGATTTGAACTTTGGTTTTGGCGCGATTTGGTTTAATACATATGGTATATATGTATTATATACACATGGTTTTGGAATATAGTTTTAACATATGTTTTGGGTGCATCATATGGTTAGCGCATTATAACATATGATATGTTTTAACATGTGTTTTGGGTTTTACATATGGTTGGCACATTGATATGGTATGGCTTAATGGGTTACAACATATTGTTTTAATATAACATTTAATTATGGGCCTCGGTGTTGGTAATTTTATGGCTATGCCCTTTACCACCCCTCTTTACCCAACCATGGGGTCATGGTAGCCTTTTTCACAAGGTTTTGGGTTCAATTTCCATAGTCCCAAATTACACCATTTCTAACCATTTTTCACCATCTTCAACTGCTAAACTTCCACTGAGCATCTTGTCATCTGGAGGTCGTTTTTCTTGAAATGAACGTCACTGGAAAGATGTTGATGAGATCTTCCATTTTGTAAGCTTTACTTTGCATTTGGAATACTTTTAACTCTACTGAATTTTGAGATGATCCAATCTGATCAAACCTTCCCACTGGAAAGCTTTTGGCCACAAAAAGTATGAAATCATTCGGAAAATAAGTGAGGACATGTTTGTCCCACTTGTCTTGTATCACCTATCCATTATTCCTAGAACCTGTACATCTAACTCATCAATACAATAATCAACACCCAGACCGCTATTAAGTACATTAATCACATTCTTAAATACATATTCATTCAACATTGTCGAACCCAACCAAATACCGCTGATGAGTAATAAGCTAAATATAAACATTGAACCTGTGAAAGAGATTGTACCCAAACCATAGAAACACTATCAACCAAAAATAGGTGCATTGTAGTGAAATAACACTTCATTTTCATGCTTAGGATTCTTTTCTTTCTTACATTGTATAGACATAAGTGTCAAATTTTGACTTGCATTAACAACCCTTTTAATTGTTGTGTAGTGCCCAATGATTTGTCATTTTGAATGAATGTGAATGCACCATGTACTCAATTCCTTCTTTAAACAAGTGAAACTGATTATGTTCTCGATAGAAGATCACTTTTCATCATATAAGTATGGACTACCCAACACAATTCCACAGATATCTAGTGGGACTACATCAAATTCAACCTCATCTAAAAACTTAGATGAAATTGCAAACTTTAGATCACATTGTTTTGTTACTTGTAATCTTTTATCTTTGCATACCCAACCCAATGGATAAGGTTTCTTGTGTGGTTTTGTTGTTAATCCCACTGTCTTAACTACTTCTTCTCAAATAAGATTAACTTGAGATCCACTATCTATGAGTGTGTCGACCTTTGTTTGTTTTGTAATCACCCTTTTTTATGAAACAATGTATTCCTCTTCTATCCTTAGAGTTGTCATCATTTTTAGAAGTAGAAGCACATGAATCCAATGTTAAAGTATCATTATTATCATCATTTTGATCATTTTCACACCTGTGATTGTTATCTTTGTTTCGTCTTTGGAATCTGATCCAAGGTCCTCAACCATAACCATCGATGTTTGCTTCCCCTTTCGATCCTTAAACCACTTTGGTTTCATTTCATGATGTAGCTTCCAACACTTTGCCTCTTCATGCCCTTTGCGAAAGCATGTAAATGCAGTATAATGTGGTTCCTCATCACCCTTCATTGTAATGATGTTTAACTTTCCACTTTCTGCCTTCTTTTGCTATTCTGAATGACATTCAAACAAGAAACATCATGAATATTCCCCTTCCCTTTTGACTCAACTGAAGCTGTTTGAACACGTACCCTACTGGATTAAACATCACCATCGCGGTGATGTAAATAATTATGCAATCCTCGTATATATTTTAGAAGAGTTTCCTGGGTGTAGATAGGTATACCAATTACCAATGCTCTTTTACAAAATTCTTGTGTGTATTCTTGCACACTTTGTCCCTTTGTACTTTGCATCAAATTTTCCAATCCATCATAGCTTGATGGCTATAAATTCTAATGGATAAAATTTCTTTTGCGTTGAAATGAACTCATACTAAGAGGAAATGATTTTGCCTTTTGTGGCAATATCCTCTTGAGATATGCTCTCCCACCAAATGAGAGCAAACCCTCCAAGTTGGAGAGAAGTCAACTGAATTTTAACAACATCTTCAGTGAACTTTTGAATCCTACAATAAACTTCAATCGACTTGATCCAATTGTCCAAATTTTTCATCATTAATCTTCCATTATACATAGGTAATTCAAACTTACTATCAAGCTTTAAATGATGCATATCAGGATCAACTTTTGTTTTTAGTTTTTCAACTGGAGAAGGAATAGAACCATCAAGAAAAGATGGAGAAGTTGGTGCGGTTTTAGGAGGTTCCTCACCACCTACTTCTTTTTTACCTTCTGTATGAGATGGTCCACCTTGTTCACCTTTCTCTCGATCTTGATAGAGCTCCTATACCATCGTTTGCATTCTCATGAAAGATTTAATAAATTCCCCTTCAGAAGGGATAAAATAAGCTACTTCTTCTCCTTTTGGTGAAGAGATCCTTCCCCCCTTGGAACCAATCTCCGATAAAATTTTCAAGTTCTCCTTCACCATGCTAAATCTTGGATCTTGTTAACATCAACTCACAAAGAAAATGGTTAACCTCGCACTGATACCAACTTGATCTAAAAATTCGGGAGATCTTTAACCATTATTTGCATGTGAATTTTAACTATTAACCACCTTAGTAATACAAAATTAAAGAACATACATCAATCACATGAGCACATAAACATGTAAACAAACCATTTATGAACAAGAATTGGTGTTGAGTTCACCAGACCCCTAGCCGCCTTCAAGGCCACTTTCCAAATGGAAGGCCGATAGATTAAGTATACAAATGCTTACAAAGTGAATTGATTTTTGTCTATCATATAATAGCAGAATGTTAACAACAACCGCATATGAAATTCGTAGGACTTTTGGCATGAACATGGATACTGTATCTAAAAGATTATGTGAGCACTTTTCTATATGGATGCCTAAATGAAAAAACTAAAGCTAGATCTGGAATACTTGGGAAAAACTAAGACTTTTGAGTACAAACTCGATATATTTCCGAACTGGACCCAGAATGCTCTTCTTGGCACAATTCCCAAAATTTGCCTCTGAACTGTACAGTCCGTACTGCCTCGGGATGAGTGCCAATTCTTAACCACCTAGAACTACGTGTAAAAACCACCTTGGTCTGTGTGCAAAACCACCTCAGTCCACATGCAAAACACCTCGGTCACTGTGCAAAACAACCTCAGGTTGCGTACCAGTCTCTGCCTGCATCAAAAACTCCTCCTCCTCAGAATTCGTTCCTATGCCTCATTTAAATAATAAAAAATAATGGTTTAAAAAGAGGCGCTGAAGCTATGGGCCAATGCGGCCTCCATAAAAAATCCCCCAAATCTTGGCACTTTTTAAATTTTCTTTGCCACTTCTTTCCATGTCCCATGGCAGTGGCGCATTGGTATCTCGTGGTTGTTATGTGGGCGGAAGTCTCGGGGTCAAATTCGTGGGCTTATCCTCCCACCACATATGCTTTGATATAACATGTGATTTGAACTTTGGTTTGGTGCGATTTGGTTTAATACATATGGTATATATGTATTATATACATATGGTTTTGGAATATAGTTTTAACATATGTTTTGGGTGCATCATATGGTTGGTGCATTATAACATATTATATGTTTTAACATATGTGTTTTGGGTTTTACAGATGGTTGGCGCATTGATATGGTATGGCTTAATGGGTTATAACATATGGTTTTAATATAACATTTAAATACCAAGCCTTGCATATAAATAAGGGTTGGGTTCGACCACCCTTTACCCAACCATGGGTCATGGCCTTTCAAGGTCTGGTTCAATTCCAGCCCCAAAATTAAGAATGCTTCTAACCATTTTCACCATCTCTTTGACGAAACTTCCATTGTTGATATCTTTGTCATCTCGAGGTCGTTTTTCCCGAAACAAACATCACCAGAAAGCTACTGAAGAGATCTTCCACTTTGTAAGATTCACTTTTCATTTTGAATACTTTAATTCTATCGAATTTTGAGATGATCCACCGGATCGCTGTTGATGTTTTTGTACCATGAATCCAATGGTTACAATCATTAGAATGGTTTCTTTAATTTTCAAGAACTTTTCATGATTTTCATTGAAGGAAATAAATTGAGTTAAGAGGTGGTACTGCCGTGGAAACCCCCGTTGTAGTGATAAGCTCCAATGGTATGACAAAATTATTTCATAAACTCTAATGGTGTGACATGTTAACAAGGTGCTACAACTACTAAAGGAGCAACAACAACTATACAAACCATCCAAATGTTTCTTTGGAGGAAGGAGGTAGAGTATTTGGTTAATACAGGGTCTCAAGGAAGGTTTTAAGGTAGACCCAATAACAAGATTAATGCCATGATGGACTGGTTGATTCCCAAAACATTAAAGAATCTTAGAGGATTTTGGTTTGATGCTAATACTAACGTGTTTGTTCGACACTATGGAAGAATAACAACACCTTTAATGGTACCAACTAAAAAGGATGCATTTTCATGGACCTGCAGGCAACCAAAGCTTTGAACAACTTAAAGATGTTATGTGCAAAATGCCCTCTTTGACCACCTGGACCACAAAACCCTTTATTGAATGTGATGCCTCTGGGAAATGGAATTGGTGTTGTCCTAATGCAAGAAGGAAGGGCCCTAGCTTTGGAAAGTCTACCACTAGAGGGAAAGAACTTACACAAACCAATTTAAGGAGAAGGAAATGATGGAAATACTCACATGAATTGAAGAAATGGCGCCCCACTCCACAGGTAGGCACTTGCTATCAAATGCATCAGCGATGTCCAAATACTTCTTGGAACAAAGATCATCTTCATAAGAGCAAAAAAATGGTAACCAAGATATTGGGATAATGATTTTGAAATCATCTATAAAAACGTGGAAGAAAATGTTGTATGTATACCTCAAAGTTTGAAAGGATGAAGATGTTGAGGCATTTATTTGTTTTATCTCGATCATCCAACTCGATCGGATAATAGAAGCAAGTGATGAATAGAAGAATGACTAAAAGTGTGACTCTCATTCAAAGTGGTTGCGGCAGGATTCCAAAGTTGCATCAAATACATATGGAAAATGATTCACCATGGTACAAAGATCAATTTATATTTATGTAAGAACTCCAACTCAAAACAAAAGGTATTATTGGAATTGCACACTTCTCCAATAAGAGGGAGGGCACCGGATTTTGAAAACCTATAGAGTCACATGATTTTTTTTGGATGGCCTTAAAACTCATGCTCAAAGGTTTGTGCGTAATGTCATTTGCCAAAAAAGCGGCAGTGGAAACAATTAAGACCCCAGATTCTTGATAACCATTAGCCATCCCAAGTCGTTGGGAGGAGGTTTCCATGGATTTCATCATAGGTTACCAAGTCTAAAGGAAAGAGTGTCATCATGGTGATTGTTGATATAATCACCAAGTATACACACTTTGTGCACTCTCTCAATCCCTTCAAAGCTAGTACAGTTGCCACCGCATTCATGGAGACAGTTCAAAAGCTACATGGGGTCACTACTAAAGGAGATATGATGGGTGTCATAGGAAGCCTCATATTTTCATACCATGATGTTGCACATACAAAGTAGTTCCTAGAGTTAGTGCCAGATAATTACTTGTGGTCATCATTCAAACTAGATTCACTTATAATCATAGGAGAGTCACAAGAATGGGCCACAAGACTACAAAGAAAAGGAATATATAACCTGTTCGAGATCCCGCATTTTGGTAGAAGTGTATAGATCAACATATTTGTCAATTTATTGTTAAGTTGTGTCCATGGAGGATTTCTATAGTTGGATAGGGAAGTGTCAATCGATAGACACTTGATTGCATGGATTATAATATTTCCATCAGTAGGGGAAGACCCTCTACCATTATTCATAGACAAGACGCAGGAAAAAGCACTAGCATAAAGAATGAAGGAAAAATATGGCACACACAAAGAAGCATGTGGACTAAACGTTGCAAGTATCAATGATGATATGGTAATATTTGCAACACAAGTGTTGACTTGCAAGATATTAAGGAAATTTCACAAAGATCGGGTTCCAACAAGAGTTATAGCAACATCTAAGAAGTGTGTATCAGGGGTACACATGAACTGGGAGACATTTCTAGTAAATCATTTCTTAACGGACTACAGGGAGGCACAGGAGAAAGGAACGGATTTCCATTATTCTTGGTTATTAATATTAATTGCTTTGGTTACATGGATGGAACCAGAAGAGTTGTAGTTCCTGAAAGGTATGAAGAAACGATACTTGGCAGCAAGATCTATGTTGTTGTGGCATACCATGCACAAGAACATATATATGGACAACAACATAACCTTTTATGTCTATAAGGAGACAAACTGACAATGCAGTGAAGATACATCACACATTCAACCACAGATAGTGGAATCATATAAATATATTTTGCAATTCTAGGAAGGACCACACCATATGCATGTTCAAACAAAGAGGGATCTGACTCAATAGTGCTTGTCGATGCACTACAGGTTGATTTTAAAATAAATCAGTCACATAGTAAACGACTGGAACACAGAATGGAAATTCTAGAGACATAAACAATGCAGAAGGATACACAACAACCATATAAGGAGACACAAGAACTAGAAAAGTATCAAGAAGAAGAAGAGAAGTAACAAGGATAAAAAGGGAATGGTGAAGGTGGAACACATGAAACAACACCGCCCATTGGATAAAAGAGAAAGGAACATCAAAAGGAGAGATCAACACATAAGAATAAGAAGAGGAAATCCTTCAAGGAAGTAGAAATCCAAGCCTTGACTGAGGAGGACTTAGATAAAATCAGAGATCAAGTGAAGGAAGTAACAAAAGAAGCATTTATGCGAGCTTCACATAAGTAGGAGGAGATTCACTCGAACGTGCAAACGTAGATAGACACACTGCATCGTATTTTGGATTCCACCCTGATAGCGCCAGTCAAAATGGGAGAAAAAGAACAGAATGAGAGTATATACAAGATAACAAATTCACAACTGATAGCATCAAAAAAACCATCAGATTCAATAGAGCACATGATAATGAAAATATCAGCAGGGGCTATAGAGTTCCCCATGACAGTTATGTGGGAGAAAGTGCAAGAACTAATTCATATTGACTTAGTATTGTCTCAGTTACCCATGAATGTGTTACACAACTTGCATTCAAGTGTAACAAAATTAATTCAGCAACATGTGGAGTTGGATAAAGTGAACGAGAACATGCAACACTACACTTTGAATATAGTAGACTAGTGCAGGAGCAAGATGAGGCAGCGCAGAGACAAGCAAGTTTGTACCAACCAGTACAGGAAGTATATAGAAACATATCAAAAGTACACATGGAAGAAAATGCCCCATTGGAAGAGAAAGTGACAAAGATCAATGAAGTTTTTCAGGGCTTCCATGTGAAGATTGTAGTCTTAGAAGAGTGCACTACACCAAGTACACCACCAGAAGAAAGAGAGAAGAGGGAGAAAATAGTCATTACAACCGTGGATAGCATTAAGAGTTTGGATGAATAATGTTTGAAGCTATATGAAGAAAGCACACATGTATGTACATAGTTGTTGGATATTGCGGAGCTATAAACATTAGACTGGAGGTTACAGACTATGTAAGAGAAGGCGCAGAAGATTAAAGACACAATGATCACTCTGCCACCTCCAGAAGGTGTGATAGAGAAGTAACTTAGAATGAGAGTAGCATGTGATAGAGTAAGAAGAGATAAGTACGCACTGTATGCATGAATATAAGAGTGAAGAGAGAAAGGTAGAATGATAGGAGCATAATGTATGAGCGCAGTGCACATATTTTGTAAGAAATGATTATGAATAATATAAGAATCTTGTCATTGTAGACATAGCCCATATTGGGTGAACCACATTAAATCTTGGTGTATATGTGTCATGATGTGTTATGATGTGTTATGATGTGTTTTGATGTGTTTACTGCTCTATTTATTGCACACACATAATGTATGTTTGGTTAATATGAATATGTTATATGTTATGATGTTTTTGTGCACATGATAAATGTTATAATGAAAAAATGCTAAGTGTAATGGTTATGATGTGATCGAGGAGGATCTTCACTCAAGGAATTATTATTTTTCATACCATGTAGAAGATAATTAAAATATGGAAAAGAATAATTAATGCTCATGAATTATTTATTTAAATTGTAAAAATGATTAATATTGAAATAAGTATGAGAAACACATGTATTAGTCATTCATATTGGAAAAATGATTAATGCTTGAAGTGAGTTTGAAAATCTCATGTATTACTCATTTAATTGTAAAAATGGGAAATTAATTTTGTGAGAGAATCCAACTCACAAATTAGCTTCCTAATTTTAAGGGGAAATTGGTTTCCTAGTCTCAAGGAGGAAGTTAAGGGTCTCATGAGTTGGTTTGAACTCTTCCTCACTTTATTACAAGTGGTTTCCTAGTCTCAAGGAGGAAGTTAAGGGTCTGTTGTTGTGCACAACAACCTCCCAAATTTGTGTTTAATGATTAATGGGAAAATTTGGGCTTCCCTTCTATATTTGGAAATTTTCTTAATTTGGGTTATATTCTTTGAATTTATTTTGTAAATATGTCTGAGATTAAGATTTTAAATTGGACATTAATGCGTTGATATGTTTACAATTAAATGAATTTTTAAGCTTGACCTTTATTTAAATCGACCAGGTGCATGGAAATCAAAAGAAAATTTCAAAGTCTCACATATGGCATATGTCTTCTGAGTCAATTTCATCATTTTTTTTTAGTTTCTCTAATTGTGTTATTGATCACATTCTTTTCATACATGTTCATAGATATATTTTTACTTGAGCTATAGAATTTAATGGGTTATTAAATTGTTATTTTTCGTCCTAAGTTTTTTTATTTTTATTGTATTATATTATGGGAATGAAGAATTAAAATATTATATTTCTTATTCATCCTATTTAATAACCTACCTTATGTTCAAATACATGCTCAAGATATCATGTATTAACTTGTAATATGAGCAATTTGATAATCATAACTATGGTCATTTTTATGACCAATGTCTTGATTCAATGTATGATTTCAATGACAAAATATTTCGAACGGTGTCTCTTCAATATGGAATTTTGTTTTACCTTTGCTTTCTCTACAAAGAAGATGAGGATGTCTGATGCAGGAGCATCTTCAGTGAGCACACATGGCAGGACAACTCAGTGCCTAGGGATCATTTTGGAATATAAAACACTAGGAGTTACTACGAATCTTTTGGAGCTGATTAGAAAAATGGAAGAAGATCAAGTGCTTGGAAGCTAATGATCACGAGTGATCTAGGAGTTTCACTCCTAGCCTTGAATGTAATAGAACTTAGGTAACAGTTAGGTTTTCATTTCGAGTAGACGAGTAGTCGGGGGGAACCCTAAGGACCCTCTAAGATAAATAGAGGTTTTTTACGCCCAAATGAGGCTGTTGCGAGTTAGTAGGAAAATTCTAAGAATTTAGTTGTTGTTTGATCATAGTTGTAGCCATTTACTTTTGAATGAATATAACAGAGGAAAATTGATCCAAATGCATAGTGTTGTTACTGTTTGCAATTCCATGTTATTGTTATTTTCATGAATGAATGAGTTTTCATTTCGAGTATCTGAAACTGTAAGATGTTAGTATGAGTTTCAATTGTTCTCTTATGTAAGTTATGCAAGGAGTGCATACTGAATGCAAGGCGTGCGTGTAAGAGAGTCTTTTTTTACTCGAAGCTCAAAAGAGATAGCGTGGAACTTTTGTATGCAGAGTGTGCATACTAAGCGCAAGGAGTGGGCGTAGAGGCAAACTTGTTTCAATTTTGAAATCTCAGGAGATCAATCACAGACTGTGCCAAGAGGGAACCAAAAAGTCTTTTGAAAGACGCAGAAGGGTCGAGTCCCTTAGAAACTAAGTAAGTTGAAAACTCAGGGAGAACCAGTGCAAGTTTTCACGCAGAGCGTAAGTGTGCGCAAAGGTGAAGTCAAAGTCCATTGATGAAAGCTTAGAAGGGATAGAACTTTCCAAAAGTGTAGATGAGGTCCAAGAGATGAACTTGTAGGAGGAACAAAGGGCGAGGCCTTTGGATACTTAGAAAATATTCTAAGTCAGAGGAATTCAGAAACTCATGAGGGAGAGCGACAGTGGTCATTGGATCACCAATTCAGAGGACCAACAACCCTCCGATCAAATCAAGGTGCACGAGCCTTAGCATTTTTCACACATAAGAGAGTGGACTTTCCAAAGTTCCAAAGTCCTGAAGTAATTTGGGACCATCCGAAGTAAATCTCAACCATCCAATCATCCAAAGGAAATCCCAAGCATTGGATCGTCAAAAGTAGATCTGAACCGTCAGATATGAATAAAAGGTGGTGTGAATCTGTGGATATCGAATAAAGACTAAAATTGAACATCAATCGGTTGATCTAGAGGGAAGGTGGCATAAATATGTGGGCTCGGGGTAAAGACCCAAAGTAAATATCAACTGCCTGATTCAGGAGAATTAGATATGAATCATTGGTTTGGAAGAGGCAGATATCAATCGTTAGTCTAGAAGCACCATCAATATCGTAAGATCAAGGATCACACTCGATTGTGGGGCCAAAAGGTGCCCATATGCTAAAATTTTGAGGGTGGGTTGCACTCGAAACCGTGGTATCGGTGAAGAGGTACGTGGCAACTAGAGGTAAATTATGGGGAGAAAATCAATTGATACAAAACCACTCTTGGACGTGCCCACAATCATTCACTTACGCAAGGACATAGCTTGAGGTCACACGCGACAAGGAGATAATGAGAAGAGAGCTCAGGCCTGAAACCTAAGAGTTTAATTGCACGAAGAAGGAGGTCGTGGGTGCCATAGAACCTGCAACAAAGGACTGAAAGGACCTATTGTAATTCGTAAGTGAGACCATCAAGGTCTCAGAGAGAGAACTCAACTTGGAGTTGAAGATCCTTGACCGGGAGGTCGTGTAACCCTTAGGAGAGAAAGGGGGGGTTGCATCAAGTGGTATCAAAGATGATTTTTGCTTGCAGACAGTAGGCAAAGGAGAGGAGACAAAAGAAATCAAAGTTGTATTCTATGTGTGAAAAATAGTCATCACAATGCCACCGAGGAGACAAGCAGAGCTGCCTTTAGCCAATCGGGCTATAGAAAGAGAAATGGGAGAGCTTCGTGAAATATTAGAGGTGATGGAGGCAACACAAAGGAGAGCACATGATGCTAGAGACATCAGTGATGCCGAGAGTGAAGAAGTAAAAGTCGAAGAAGCTGTAAGGGAAAATGTTGTCGAAGAACGCTTGTTGAGAGAAGTTGTTAGATTGGAAGCTAGAGCCAATATAGAGGTCCCAATGTATGAAGGAAATTTGGATGTTGAAGAGCTACTAGATTGGATAAGAACCATGGAAAAATATTTAGACTATGAAGATTTCGATGAAGAGAAAAGGGTGAGACATGTTGTCACCAGACTAAAAGGGTATGCAACACTATGGTGGGAGGAACTGCAACCTGAGAGGAGAAGCAAAGGAAAACATAAGATAAAGAATTGGGACAGAATGGTAGCCAAGCTGAAGGCTAAATTCATGCCCAAATATTATCAAATCAATTTGTTCATGAATTTGCAGAACCTGAGGTAAAAGGGTATGACAGTTAAGGAGTACATAAAGGATTTCTACAGGTTGAACATTAGAACTGGACAAAGAGAGAAATATGAAGAAAAAATTGCCAGGTATATAAATGGCCCGAGGTAAGAAATCCAAGACGATATCAGCATGATGTCAGTGAGGACAGTGGAGGATGCTTATCAGTTTTCACTGAAGGCAGAGGATAATTTGACTAGAAAAAAAATCTAGTGAGGCAGAGGTAAAATCCAAGTCCCAAGCAAAGGCAAGGGATTTTCCCATGACAAGGCACATAAATCAAAAGATGAGACTGAGAAACCACATAGTCACTCAGAAAGAGGAGGAAGTTCCTAAGGAAGACAAGATGGTGGAAGAAGTTCTTCTAGAGGAAGAGGAAGAAGCATAGGAGAAGTAAGGTGATATGCCTGTGGAAAGACAAGCCACATGTCTTGGGAATGTCATGATAACAATAGAGAAGGAGGAGGCGAAGCTCACATTTTGGAAGCACGGATAAGGAATGTTGAAGCAGAAGGAGTAGAGGATGGAACATCCCTAATGTTGAGAAAGGTTCTCTTAAAACCAGAGGCAGAAGTTGAAAAGCCAGTGCAGAGGAACAGGATTTTCAGGACAGCTTGCAAGACTAAAGACATAGTATGCAAGGTGATAATTGACAGTGGGAGCATTGATAACTTAATATCCACAGAGATGGTGGAGAAATTGGAGCTGGAGACAACTATACATCCGAAGCCATACAAAGTCTCATGGTTGCAGAAAGGACACCAGGTAATGGTTACTAAACAATGTTTGGTTGAATTTAAGATAGGAGGATATAGAGAAGAAATTCTATGTGATGTAATTACCATGGATGTATTCCATATTTTGTTGGGAATAACATGGAAGTTTCACATGAATGTCATTCATGATGGGAGGAAGAATACATACACCTTGGAGAAGAATAGCAGGAAACACATGTTGTTGTCGATAGAGGAGAAAAAGGTGAAAGAGGAAGCTAGCACAAGCATACTTCTCATGAGTGGGAAGGAAATCCTGAAAGAAGTTAATAAAGAACAAAAGATGCAGTTTGTTGTGGTGACGAAACCCAGAGTTATCCTTACAAGTACTTCAATGGATTATTTGCCTGAAGAAGTTCAGGAATTGTTGGATAATTTTGTTGACATAGTGGTGGATGAGTTTCCTAACTCATTTCCACCCATCAGAAGTATCATCCATCATATTTATTTGATACCAGGAGAAAGTCTTCCAAACAAATAAGCATACAGACTGACACCTCGAGAGAATGAGGAGGTAAAGAACCAACTCCATGAATTTTTATACAAGGGTTTTGTTAGAGAGAGATTGAGTCCATGCGGAGTACCAACTGTGTTGAGTCCAAAGAAGGATGGAGGATGGAGAATGTGTACAGACTCAAGAGCCATTAACAAGATCACCATCATGTATAGATTTCCTTTGCCAAGAATGGATGACTTAATGGATTGTTTAAGTGGAGAAAATTTATTTTCTAAGATAGATTTGAAAAGTGGATATCACCAGATAAGGATGAGAGAAGGTGATGAGTGGAAAACATCCTTTAAGACAAATGAAGGTTTGTATGAGTGGCTAGTTATGCCATTTGGCTTAACAAATGCCCCGAATACTTTATGAGGTTGATGAATGAAATGATGAAAGATTTAATTGGCAAGTTTGTGGTTGTGTATCTGGACGATATAATAATCTTTAGCAGGACTAAAGAGGAGAATTTGAGACACCTGACACTAGTGATGAGGAGACTACAGCAGGAGAAGTTGTTGATAAATCTAAAGAAGTCCTCTTTTATGAAGACATAACTAATTTACATGGGTTTTGTGATCTCTTCAAACGAAATGAAGATGGATCTAGAGAAGGTGAAATCAATCAAAGAATGGCCATCACCAAGTATGTTTGAGGTAAGAAGCTTTCGTGGATTAGCAAGTTTCTATATGAAGTTTATCAGAGATTTCTATGGAATTTGTGCACCAATGATGGATACAATGAAGAATAAGCATAAGTCTTTTACATGGACAGAGGAGGCCGAGAGGAGATTCAATATACTGAAGGAGAAAATAACAGAACGACCAATTTTGATCTTACCAAATTTTGGAAATACATTTCAAGTAAAATGTGATGCAAGTGGAGTTGCAATTGGAGCAGTTTTGAGCCAGGATAATAGACTGGTTGCCTATTTCAGTGAGAAGCTGAATGAGACCAAGATAAAATACTCCACATATGATAAGGATTTTTATGCCATAATTCAAGCCTTGAACAAATGGAGACATTACTTTGTTCCATAGGAATTTGTCTTGTATAGCGACAACCAAGATTTACACTTCATAACCAAACAGGAAAAATGGAATCAGAGGCATGAAAAGTGGATTGAATTTATGCAGATTTTCACTTTTTTCATAAAACATATTGTTGGGAATGCTAACAAAGTTGTTGATGCATTGAGTAGGAGATGTTTATTCTGCAGGAGTTTCAGATGAATACTTTGGGGTTTGAACACCTTAAGGATATTTATCGTGATGATCCAGACTTTAAGGAGGCATATGAAGCATGTGAAAATCCTATGTTGAGAGACAGGAGCCAGTGGACAGAGTATATGATTCAAGAGGGATTGATGTTCAAGGGCAATCAATTGTGCATACCAAAATTCTCAATGAACGATAACATTTTGAAGGAAAATCATAGTGGGAGATTGGCTGGACATTTCGGCCATGATAAGACATTTGCACAGTTGAGCAGTTCATACCATTGGCCAAGTATGAGAAAAGAAGTGATAACATTTGTGAACAGATGCAGAATTTGCCAACATGCAAAAGGAAAAATACAGAAAACTGGATTGTATCAACCATTGTCAATGCCAGAGAGGCCTTGGGATGCAATAAGCATGGATTTTGTGTTGGGACTGCCAAGAACGCAAAGAGAATGTGATTCCATATTTGTGGTGGTGGATAGGTTTTCAAAGATGGCACACTTTATCCCACGCCAGATAACCATTGATGCAACACATGTTGCAAATCTATTTTTCAAGGAAGTTGTGAGACTTCACGGACTACCCAGGAGCATTGTCTCAGACAGAGACACAAAATTTGTTGGTCATTTTTTAAGAACACCATGGAAGAAGTTGGGGACAGATTTTTCCTTCAGCTCAGCTTAGCACCCTCAGACAAATGGGCAGGATGAGGTGGTAAAGAGAAGTTTGGGAAACTTATTGAGGAGTCTGGTCACTGAGCATCATAATCAGTGGGATCAGATTCTGCTACAAGAAGAATTTGCATACAACGACTCACCCAATAGGAGCACTGGAAAGAGCCCATCCCAAATAATGTATGGAATGCAACCCAGGGGAGTATATAAGTTGAGAGACTTGGAATATAGTGAGATCAGAAGCGTTGGAGCAGAATATTTTGCTGCAGAAATGAAAAAAATGCATAACCAGATCATAGGAAAGTTGCAGAGCTCTAACCAAGAGTCCAAGCACAAAGTTGATCAACATCGTAGAGAAATTCAATTTGAAGTAGGATATCAGGTTCTAGAACATATCAGGAAAGAAAAATTCCCTAGGGGAACATATAAGAAGTTGAACATGAAGAAGATAGAGTCATGTAAGATATTAAGGAAGTTTGGTGCAAAATCCTATGAGATTGAGCTTCTAGATCATGATGTGGGCATATCACCCATATTCAACATTTGAGACATGTACCCTTATAGGGAATATGAATCAAAGGGATCAGAAGTTCAAGAGAAGATTTAGTGGGAGAAACAAATGCCTATAGCAGAAAAATTACAGATGGAAAATGTTGGCACCAGGACGAAGTGGAAAGGAGGATGATAGTGGGAAAGAAAGCATGCAGAAACGGAAGTAACAACTGGAAGGTAACACAGCATGCGTGCATGCAAGAAAACATGAAAAAGGAAAATGACAGTTGGAGGAAGAAAAACACGCATGAATGGGAGGAAGACCTAACGTCGGTAGGGTTAGGGTTTTGGTAATACATTGTAAAATGGCTGAAGAGCCTGATATATATAAATAGAGATACACATGTATAATAGGGAGGTTGATTCGCTTTTGTATTAGTTTAGTTTTTGTAATGATCTATTGTAGCTATGTACAATTTGATGCATTATGTAATATGGTTATGAACCAATTTTGTAAGTTGTTGAGCTAGAACAGAGGAGAGGAGGAAGATTTGAGGATTAGATCGTAGGTTGTGGAGACTGGTGCGATCTAGTTCGCCTCATACAGATCTTACCCATCGGAGGGAATTGTAAGCGCGCGACGCTGGAGATACAGAACTACCATAATAAAAGAGCCAAGAGCCAAACCTTTGTGGACGTAGCCTAGGATGGGGTGAACCACGGTAATATCTATGTAATGTGATAAATGCATGTATATCGTTATTTTCTTTCAGCAGTGAATTGTTATGGTTAATGAATGAGTTAATGCATTGTTATGGAATACGATTGTGTTGTTTGGGGAACTGAAACATGAAGGGTAGATACAACCCCTTGAGTACTACTAGATTGCATTCATAATTCATAATAGATGGCTTGTATTAACAATCCCCTATCCCGTACTCAATCCTAGGCTGTAAGCACCTGAGTCTTACAACCAACAATTTAAAGCTATCTCGGGTGAGACTGCGCAGTGCACTCTATACACTGTGTTGCCTTATGGTTTACCAGGAGGGCCGATAGTTTTAGAGGCTTTGTTGGAAACCCAAAAGACATGAACCCTGGGTCAATAACTCAGACAGTAAAAGGAAGTCGTTTAAGCCCAACAAATGGTTATGTTGTCATGTTAGAAGGAACAAGAGAGGACTGAGTAGACGAGATAGATTGAACGAGAAAAGAACAAATGAAACAAGAAGACCAATGAGCCATTAGAAGGGAATGTTGAGACCTTGGAACCCCACGAAAGCAGAAATCGAAGTTTGGTTGAGAAAAAAAGAGCTAGATTTTACCCAGAAAGACAATAGAAACCCTAGACTCACACCTCGCAAATATCTGGATAAATACGTATTTATTGATTTACATGAAGTATTTTTCTGTTATTTTCCGCATCTACTATAGGAGTGGATATTAAGTTTGAAGGATAACCATGCGACGACCGCATCTGGCAGCTAGATTGGACCCAGGTACAGATTGAGCAGTTATAGCAGGTGAACAACAAATTCACCCGCAATAGAATTTTGGCTTGATAGTATTGTGGCAGGTTTCATCACCGAATTTGCAGTTGACACATCAAAGTCATACAGTGCAGCAGAGAATTTTTGTTTATGTGTGTTAGCACCAATTCTTACAAGGGGGTGTTTCTCTCTGATTTCAGGCCCTTGGTGTAAATGCATAGAAATGGGGTTTAAAAACCCATCAAATGTGTTTTATTTGAAGGCTGCAGTCATGAGAGCCAAGCACAACACACAGACGAAGTCCATTTCGGGCTTAAAATCAAGCGAGTGGGCATTTTTTTTCAATGGTGAGGATCCATAGATGGAGCAGATCGACGGTCATCGGGTAAGCTTGAGTCGTGGAGTTGCACGAGGTTTAGCGCATGGGCTCATCTCTTATGGCCAAAAACATGAAATGACTAGCCATTTCGACATTCTAGATACCGGGACTTCAAAAGATAGGGGGTTCTCTCTTCCACTGCATCGGGAAACCCCAAAACATGAAATGACTAGCCATTTCGGCATTCCGACTACCGGGACTTAAAAATACAAGGGGTCACTCCTCCACTGCATCGGGAATCTCTGAAACCCGAAACACGAAATGTAAAAGCCTCCCAGGAGTCGTTTCAACATTCCGACTACCGGGACTTTGAAAGACAAGGGGTTTCTCCTCCACTGCATCAAGAATCGTTGAAACCCGAAACGCAAAATGTAAAATCCCCCCAGGAGTCGTTTCTGCATTCCGGCTACTGGGACTTTAAAAGACAAGGGGTCGCTCCTTCACTGCATATGGGATCGCCGAAACCCGAAACGTGAAATGTAAAAGCCCCCTAGGAGCCATTTCGGCATTCCGGCTACTGGGACTTCAAAAGACACAGGGTCGCTTCTCCAGTGCATTTCGAAACCTTGAAACGTGAGATGTGAAAGCCTCCTTGAAGACAGTTGCATGGCCATGTGGTTACGTTGAGAGTGAAGCCTGAAGAAATGAAGGCTGGCCTCCAATCTTTGGAAAACTGACATGTGGTCACTCTCTATGTATTCAGTCTCGGCCACCCTGCATGGAAGAAGAAGTTAATGAATATTGAGCAGGTGGTTGAGACCTCAACTCAACCCATAAATGGAAGGCATGGGAAGGGTTAGAAGTAGTCTATTCGTGGTACTCCGATGGATAGTTTCCCTGCAGAAGCCATGTCATCTGAAGCAGTTTCAGACAAGAAGCTACATGTACATTCTGAAGGAAGATCATGTGCATGTAAAGCCTTAAATGAGGTAGCTTAGCTACCCTCCTGGGGCTAAGGGGGCAAATTGCTCTGAGTTTATATACTCAGTTTTAGTATTTTTGTAGGGATGGATGGTAGAGCTAAGCTCCCAATTGTAAATCTTTAACGAGGCCTCTGGCTCCAAGGTTATAGATTGATATTTGAGACTTCTTGTTTAATGGAAGACAGTGTCTTCCTCCCCCTTTTCCTTTGAATCTTAAGAGCCCAGGCATGGATGATCCAGTCGGGTCTTGTAATGACTATATAATGCATGTTTGATTATATTAGTTTTGCATCATCTTAAATTTCTTGAAGTTTCTCAGATCTGAAAGGATCTCATATTTGTGACTTTTCCCCTTTTTAGAGGCTACTGGAAGACTGGATGTCCAGAGCAGACTTTATTTCCTTTGTTTTTCCCTCCACTTACTCACTAATATGCAAAATCACTGACTTAAATTAGATCAAGACCTCACCTGTCTTAGTTGTTCCAACCTAGTTTTTTTAGTTAGAACGATATTGTTCTAAGTTTACTTCCATTCATCACCCTTTATCAACAAATCATGACATTTAAACTAATGGGCATTGGGCTCTGCTCCTGCTGCAATCCAGGAGTGACCTCTAACGCCAACATTTCTTGCATCGTTGTCGGGGACAAAGTTGAATATTTTCCCTGGGATTGAACGACATTGAGTCTCTAATTCTGAAGGTGCATCAGGCATCAGAGCCCTTGAAGATTTCTACTGTGCACCTGGCGACTCCACTGTGGCGACTCCACTATTTCCACTTCATTGTTTCAGCTATGGCTACTTTTAGCACACCTGAAAGCTGACCTAGAGGAGATTTTTCGAGAAGGTTTCAGCAGCTGCTTTCTCAGCTTGAGAAGTTTCCTGGGAGGACACAACGTTAGGATATGGCCTTTGATGGTGAACAAAGACCAGACACATTCAAAGTTGCTCATCTTTCACCTGGCGAATCCATGATCCGAGGATCGGTTGAAGACTCCACTGATTTGATATGGAAAATATCTTAGCTCAAAGGTTGGCTTTCTGTGACTTTTCCCAGATAGTTGGTTTTCCTAATCCACTGCCTAATAGAGATAAATGGGAAGATATCCTCCCTGAATTTCAAGAAAATTTTTTGGAGGTACCAGCTGAGCATTTACTAGACTTTCATGAGGTTATTCATCGACTTAATATCATGCATGAAGATGTCCAGATTAATATTTTTAGTTATTCATTAAAGGCAGATGCTCTTGATTGGTGTCGATCTCTTCCCACTGCAAGCATCCATTCTTTGACAGGTTTTCATACAGCTTTCAATTCATTTTGTAAAGGTTACTTCCCAGCTGAGTGTTTATATGAAAACTGTTGTGATCATTTTTCTTGGCTTCATAAAGCCTCTGCTACCCCCGAAGACCATGTTTGAGATGAAGCTTTTACTATGGAGGAAAGCATTTTATATGAAAATCTAGAGGTGTTGGATGATATTAATTATGTTAGCCCTAGCACGGAAGCATCTGACATCATTTCAGATACATCTATTCTTTTAGATGTTCATAAAGATCAACATGCCTCTTGTGAAAATTCTGAGTTTATTGAGCAGAGGTTGTCTATAGTAGATGGCTCTCCTAGATATAGCGTTAAGCAGATGTTCCTAGTAGCCCGACTTATGATGACGAAGACCTTCCAGTTTTTAAAGAATAAATGGTTGTGGAAGAGGATTCTTCTCTTTTCCTTCAGGAGGTTTCCCATGATATATTTTTACCGAGGATTAAGGAGAAAAATCTTATGTATGAACAACTAGAAGCAACAGTTACCGTTGTCGCTGAAATGGATATTTTTGACAGTTCTATTCTCGATGGGATCACTATTCTGGAGGTTGATCATAGAAATGAAGGGCAATCCTTTTTTGATGAATATTCTAGTGATGATGAGCAACAAGATTATCCTACATTTGATCACTATGAAGACACTAACCGACATGACAACCAACAGAGCTTTCCCATGGTCCCTATCTATGATGATTATGAATCTGATCCTTGGGAGAGCCATAGAGAAAATGAAGAGGAGTGGAAGATGCAGATTACAGAATGTGCAGAGCCAGTCAGCTAGCAACCACTGCCTGAGATCAGTCAGCCTATGTTAGCTATCCACCCACTTGTGCTTACCAGAGATATTCAGCCACACATGAACAATTGTGTAGCAAAGGAGGCTGCATGTCGCCCATTTTCTGGAGTTTTCCACTGGTTCTATGAGCCTATGAAGGAATACATGGACTTGTATTTCCTTCACAATTTGGAGCCGCCCTATTTCATCTCGACTTCAGCCTATAAGGAGGAGTTGAAGAGTGTAATTGTTATGCTGTCATGGTTACACCATCTGCTTGTGATCATGGACAAAAGGAAGGAGCTTCTATTCAGGAAGTTTCTTGATTGGCTATGGTGGAAGTTTGCTTTCACCTAGCCCCATGTAAAGGAATTTATTATTTTAGGATCGTACATAAATAAGCTCCTTGGAGCATGTGTGTTTATCTTTTATTTTTACTTATCAACATGTATTTTTAAGCAGGGGGTTTTGAGCTCGACTCCATAGCCCAACAGAAGGCAACTAGAACTATAGAAGGAGTCCTTAGAGCATCACAGGGATGACTCTATCCCCCATGGAGCCTAATGTTAGCACCAATTCTTGCAAGGAGGTGTTTCTCTCCAATTTCAAGCCCTTGGTGTAAATGCGTAGAAATGGGGTTTAAAAACCCATCAAATGTGTTTTATTTGAAGGCCGTAGTCATGAGCACCAAGTGCAGCACACAGAAGAAGTCCATTTCGGGCTTAAAATCAAGCAAGTGGGCATTTTATTTTCAACGGCAAGGATCCATAGATGGAGCAAATCGACGGTCAATGGGTAATCTTGAGTCATGGAGTTGCATGAGGTTTAGTGCATGGGCTCATCTCTTATGGCCAAAAACACGAAATGACTAGCCATTTTGGCATTTCGGCTACCGGGACTTCAAAAGATAGGGGGGTCTCTCTTCCGCTGCATCGGGAAACCCAGAAATGTGAAATGACTAGCCATTTTGGCATTCCAGCTACCGGGACTTCAAAATACAAGGGGTCTCTCCTCCACTGCATTGGGAATCGCCGAAACCTGAAACGTGAAATGTAAAAGCCTCCTAGGAGCCATTTCGGCATTCCGGCTACCGGGACTTTGAAAGATAAGGGGTCGCTCCTCCACTGCATCGGGAATCACCAAAACCTGAAACGCGAAATGTAAAAGCCCCCTAGGAGTCGTTTTGGAATTCCATCTACCGGGACTTTGAAAGACAAGGGGTCACTCCTTCACTGCATCTGGGATCGCCGAAACCCGAAACACGAAATGTAAAAGCCCCCCCAGGAGCCGTTTTGGCATTCCGGCTATCGGAACTTCAAAATACACAGGGCCGCTTCTCCACTGCATTTCGAAACCCCGAAAAATGATATGCGAAAGCCTCCTTGAAGACAGTTGCATGGCCCTATGGTTATGTTGAGAGTGAAGCCTGAAGAAATGAAGGCTAGCCTCCAAGCTTTGGAAAACGGACACGTGGTCACTCTCTATGTATTTAGTCTCGGCCACCCTCCATGGAAGAAGCAATTAATGAATATTGAGTAAGTGGTTGAGACCTCAACTCAACCCATAAATGGAAGGCATGGGAAGGGTCAGAAGCAGTCAGTTCGTGGTACTCCGATGGATAGTTTCCCTACAGAAGCCATGTCATCTGAAGCAATGTTAGACAAGAAGTTGCATGTACATTCTGAAGGAAGATCATGCACACGTAAATCCTTAAATGAGGTAGCTCAGCTACCCTCCTAGGGCTAAGGGGGCGAATGGATCTGAGTTTATATACTCAGTTTTTGTATTTTTGTAGGGATGGATGGTAGAGCTAAGCTCCCAATTGTAAAGCTTTAACAAGGCCTCTGGTTCCAGGGTTATAGATTGATATTCGAGACTTCTTGTTTAATGGAAGCCAGCGTCTTCCTCCCCCTTTTCCTCTGAGTCTTAAGAGCTCGGGCATGGATGATCTAGTTGGGTGTTGTAATGACTATATAATGCATGTTTGGTTATATTAGTTTTGCAGCATCTTAATTTTATTGAAGTTTCTCAGATCTGAGAGGATCTCATATTTGTGAATTTTCCCCTTTTTAAAGGCTACCTTAAAGACCAGATGTCCAGAGAGGACTTTATTTCCTTTGTTTTTCCCTCCACTTACTCACTACTATGCAAAATCACTGGCTTAAATTAGATCAAGACCTCACCTGTCTTAGCCATTCCAACTCAGTTTTCTGAGTTAGAACGATATTGTTCTAAGTTTACTTCCATTCATCACCCTTTATCAACAAATAGTGACATTTAAACTGATGGGCGTTGGGCTCTGCTCCTGCTGCAATCCAGGAGTGACCTCTAACACCTACAATGTGGACCTCGAGGAAGGTACATTCAATCCCTATATACTTATATTAAGATATTTCTATATAACAAAGGCGTAATGACAATGGAATCAAACAGCTAAACTTCCCTGTGTGCATGGGAGAAGGGGGGAAACATTGACAGAGAGAGGATAAATGGAAGGAGGTGAGGAGAAAGGAAAGAAGGAGGAGGAACCCTTGGACCCGATCATGATGGATGACGGCCAGCTCAAGTGGATCTTGGCATCTTCAAGAATGGCGCGTAGCGAAGTACCCTACCAATATAAGGTGAATACCAAGAATAGAGCCATAGCCACGAGGGAAGGCTTGGTGAGCGATGAGGAAGAGGTAGAGGATCTTTGGGCTGTGGACTAAATTGACGAAATCCTGCATGCAACGTATGAGAGGAAGATGAGAGGCCCAAGAATAGGAGTATAAGGCAGCCATCCTATCCATATTAATGTCAGTGTTAAACCCACAAACCCATGTGTGACTAACACACCAAAGAGAACACCATCGTTTAGACAACCGAAGTTAGGAGGAAGTATGACAACAAGAAGTACATATACACTAGGAGAGACAACTGGAGGAGCCAGTTCAGGCAGCACTAGTCAAGTATCTACACCACGTGGAGGAGGAAGTAGTTCAATATTCAAAATGACAGGACATGATCCCACTATCAGATTAATAGAATTTCAAGGAGAAGCACCAGAAGACCCGGAGAAGCATTTGTTCATTTGTGCAAAGATCTGGGAGGCAAAACAGATCACTGATGAAGATACCAAACTTGCGCAGCTAGCGATTACGCTAAGAGACCGCCCACTAGACTGGTACATGAGTCTAGACACAAACAATGTCCCTAGGATGATGATGACACTGGCAGACATTAAGAAGTTATTGATTAATGAGTTCTAGAAGCCAATCTCAGAGGATCATTACATGAACGATATGATCGAAATAAGACAGAAACCAGGATAGTATGTATGGGAGATTGATCAAAGGTTCAAGCGACTAAAAAGAAAACTAAAATACCTTATGACTGAGATGCAGCATCGACACCTGTTTGTCAACTCACTACTCCCACACTTAAAATATCCCCTATGAAAACAAAAATTTCAAATGCAGGCAGAGGCTCTATAGGAATCCTTGCAATTGGAAGAGAACCGGTACCAGTAGACGGACCTAGCTATTGAGGAATTGAAAGAGGATTTAAAGAATCTAACATTTTAGCTTAACCAGAATAAGAATAAGGACAAACGAGAAGTCATTTGGTGCACCGCATGCAGGATGGAAGGACACCACAAGAATGAATGCCCAACATTCGCACAGTATATGGAAACATGTATGCCAAATACGCTACCACAAGGAGGATTATGGTGCGAAATATGAAAGAAACTGGGTCATGACCCTTATCACTGCACGATGATGCAGAAATACCACACAGTTTCGAAGAATTTGTATTGCACCTTTTGTAAGTCAGTAGGCCACGACGACAAAGATTGCAGAACTATGGAGCTGATGCAGGAAAGAACGTCAAATGCATATAGGGCACAGGACGAAATGATGACTGGGAAAGAAAATCCAAAGTTCAATCAAACCCCAGCTCCATACAATACTGCGAAACAACCATACAACAACGTGAAACCGCAGTATAACTTGACACAACCCCAGTACAATACCACGCAGTATAATGAGGCACCACAGTATAACGCACCGAGAGGTGACCAAGGAGGCTACCAAGGAGGAGGACGAGCCAAAGGAGGTTTCAGACATGGTAGAGGACCCGTCACATGTCACAATTGTCAACAACTGGGACATTATGCATGAGAATGTCCACTTCCACCAACAACTTGTATGTATTGCCGTGCATCAGACCATGATATGAAGGAATGTCTGACACTACTAGTAAATATTCAGGAAAAGAGGAACTAGAACAATCAGAATGTCCAATGGATTTCAGTCGAAGCTAGGGATGATGGATGAAACATCAATATAGTCACTCGTGGAGGAACGAAAACAGGAAATGACACAGTTAGACAGGAACCATCACAGAACCAATGGGTAAAGAAGAATATCGAACCAAGAAAGCAGTTTGACGCACCAAAATAAAAGGAGACTTTTAAGGAATCCAGACAAGAATTTCAGAAGGAGGACACAACTTCAACTTCAACTACGCAACCATTCAAGGAAGCCCCAGAATATGAGATGCCACCATCATTGGATCATACTAACAGAATGTATCCCAAGGGAAAAGTAAGTACAATCAAAGGATTTTTTTAATCATGCATGAGAGTATTAAGTGATCCTTCATCTGTGAAAATATTGCAAAACATACTAGAGAAATGTAGCAGTGAGATAGAAGAAAAACTAGAACCAAAAATTGCCAATCACCTACACACCAAAAGAAGAAAAAGTAGGGAATTTAGACTAAATGCTAACATTGGAGATTTCAACATGGGAGACATTATACTAGACCTAGGATCTAAAGTGAATATGCTACCCAAGAAGACTTGGTAATGTATGGGAGAGCCAACATTGGGATACTCAAATGTCCAATTAAAACTAGCAAACTAGCATAGAGTCCTACCAATAGGTAGATTGAAAGGAGTGATAGTAGATCTGGATGGAGTGTGCACTAAAGTAGACTTTGAATTCCTTTAACACAACACCTTAACTGACACTGCTTGGTCTGGATTGGGCGTTTGAAAACCAGACCATAATCGATTTGAAAATCGGGAAAATGACATTTGAATCCGGAGAATACAGGGTCATAGCACCATTGGATCCATTGAAAGGGGAGAGGTTTGTAGAACCCACTTGCCTGGACTTAGAGGAGATTGACCAGATGTACAGAACAACTACGCGTGATGAGGATTATGTAAACCCAACTGCAGATAGAGTACTCAGTTGGTAGAGCATAACTTCATGCGCAACAGACTCAGACACTGGGTTAGAAAACTGGCATCAGAGACTACACGAAGTATCCATGCGAAGATGTGCAAGAATAGACCGCGCAGTAATATGGGTAGGCACATAAATCAGAGAACCACCCAGTTTCCACGGACTAAATGATTTGGAAACATTATTGACACAATACGAAGATGAAGTATTAGAAAACCAGCAACTGTTATCACTTGACTTAGCACTCAAGGGCACACCCGCAAGATGGTGTGGCGTGCATAAAGAGACCATTACAGACCGGTATCAATGTAAGCAACTACTGTGCATACGGTTCGGCGTAGAACAAGAATACAAAAAACAATAGAAATACCAAGGACAAGAGGCACTAGTGGAACACTTGGCGAAGTGAAAAACGTTGTGGAAAATGATGCCACCAGAGGAATGGCCTCATCACTTCATACATACTTTACAGGTCATACTATCGAACTAGTACACAAACTAGGAATTGCGCAAAGGAACTACAACATGGAGGACATTACAACATAACTTCACAATAAATTTCTCGTTCAAACATGAGAACCCCAACATAGACGCAACTCTCAAATGAATCAGAGGAGTAATATTCATTGAAGAACCAGAAATAGAATTTATCATAGAGGAGAAATAGAAAAATAAACACACAATCAAGGAGCTACTGTCATGTTATCATGTATAGGAGGAAGCACCAGATGAATATAACCCACGCGACATTGAGATCAAAGAAGTAGGAGGCAAAATAAATTTGGAAGGACCACCCATAGAATCAAAAGTCATTATTGCACCAATCAAGGTAAAGAAAGTTAACATTGGTACAGATGAACAACCCAAAATGGTCAGCATTGGAGACTACTAGGATGAGAAAACAATAGAAAGCATAACATAATTGTTGCACAAATATAGCGACCTTTTTCCCACAACATTTATAGAGATGAAAGGTATAGCAGGAGAACTGGGAGAAATGAATATACCACTCATACCTGAAGTGATACCTATAAGATATTGACCCTATAGACTAAACCCCATATATAAAAATAAAGTGAAAGATGAGATCGATCGGATGCTCGAAGACGACATCATTGAACCAATTGAGGAATCAGGATGGATAAGCCCGATGGTAGTATAGGATAAGAAACAAGGAAGAGGGATTAGGATATGCGTCGACTTGAGGAGGTTGAACGTTGCATGCCTACATGACCCATTCCCTACACCATTCATGGATGAAGTGTTAGAGAATGTGGGGGGACATGAAGCTTACTCATTCACTGATGGATTCTCATGCTACCATCAGATTAAGATAGCACTAGATGACAGACACAAGACCATGTTTTCCACGAAATGGGGATCTTATTAGTACACGGTCATGCCATTTGGACTGAGGAATGCACCCACAATATTCTCCAAAGTAGTCATTGCAACATTTAATGAATTCATCCATCAATTTCTCTAAGTATACCTAGATGACTGGACAGTTTACAGTCTACTAAAAAACCATTTGGAAGTACTACGACTAATACTAGAAAGATGTATACAATGCCAAATATCACTGAACATCAAGAAATTCATTTTTGGAAGACCATTTTGGATACTATTGGGCCATATAGTATGAAAACAAGGCTTTTTAGTGGATCCGGCCAAGATCGTCGTCATTGTTAACTTACCAGCACCAAAAATAGTCTGACATCTAAGAGAAACCTTAGGGAACACAGGATACTACATGAAGTTCATCAAAGGATATGCGCAAATCACAGCCCCAATGGAAAAACTGTTAAGGAAGGATACAAAGTATCAATGGAATGATGAGTGTCAACATGGTCTGGATACCTTGAAGGAAAGGATGGTTTTCACACCGATATTAGTATTTCTAGACTGGGAAAAGACATTCCATGTGCATGTAGATGCATCAGCGATATCACTAGGAGCGATCTTAGCACATCCAGGAGCAGGAGACTTGGATCATCCGATATTGTTCGCAAGCCGAAATCTATTCGACTTGGGACATAATTATAACACAATAGAAAGATAAGGCCTAGCTATGGTCTATGCACTACATAAGTTTAGACTTTACCTATTGGGAAAACACTTTAAGATGTTTATAGATCACTCAACCCTAAAATACCTAGTCAACAAGCCAGTGTTGGGGGGAGAATTTGTCGATGGTTACTGTTATTTGAAGAATTTGATTTTGAAGTAATATTTAAACCAGGGAAACTAAATGCAGGACCTGACCACCTGTCCAGGGTCACAAATGGAGAAGAACCTACGAATCTAGAAGACACCTTTCTGGATGCACAGTTATTCTTAGTACATATTGATGATGACTACTTCACATAGATCATCCAGTACTTAAGCACAGGTACTGCGCCGCAAGAATATACCAACATGTAGAAGAAGAACCTGGTATTCCGTGCAGCCGAATATCAACTGATCACAGGACACTTATACAAGATGGGTGCAGAAAACATCTTGCAAAGGTACATATTAGAGCACGAACAACCAAGAATCTTAGCAGAAGCCCACGAGGGAATTGCAGGAGGGAATTATGCAGGAAAATCTACTGCGCAGAAGTTACTACATGCAGCACTATGGTGGCCAACGATTCACAGGGACTCGAAAGAATGTTTTCAGGGATGCAATGTTTGTCAAAGGGTAGGCAAACCCAACATAAGGTACGAGATGCCACTACGACCACAAGTAACATTACAGGATTTTGACAAATGGTCAATCGACTTTGTGGGAACAATTAACCCACCAACCAAAAGAACAGGGGGAAGATACATTATCACCGCGATGGAATACCTAACAAGATGGGCAAAAGCTGCACCAGTAAAAGATTGCAGCATAGATACAACCACACACTTCTTGTTTGAACAAGTCATCACTAGATTTGGGTGCCCAAGAGTTTTGATGAGTGACCAAGGCACACACTTCATAAATAGCACCATCTGCATGTTGACTGAAGAGTTTGAGGTTCATCACCAGAAGAGCACACTGTATCACCCACAGGAAAATGGCACAATAAAAGCCTTCAACAAAATTTTTGAGAATGCATTAACAAAGATCTGTAACGTCAACAAAGACGATTGGGACCTCAAAGTACCAGCATTATTATGGGCGTATAGGACCACATGAAAAAAGTTGACAAGGCACACACCATTCAAGCTAGTCTATGGACAAGAAGCAATGGTGCCATTAGAATTTTTAGTACCCAGTTTACGCGTAGCAGCTATCACACAGATGACAGAACGAGGCATAGTACAGGAAAGACTGAATCAGTTATTGTGAATGGAGGAAGACCGAATCCTGGTAGGATTCCATCAACAAGTGCAAAAAGAAAGAGACAAATCTTGGCACGATCAACACATTAAGAAGAAAATGTTTAAGGAAGGAGATCTAGTATTTCTCTACGACAACAAGTTGTTTCATCACCCGGGGAAGCTCATAATGCATTGGTTAGGACCATACGAGGTAAAATCTATCACAGACCAAGGAGTTGTATAGTTAAGAGATTTAGAAGGCACAAACCTCAGAGGAATGATCAATGGGAGCCGACTGAAGTTGTACAAGGACGGTCGACCACCCACCACGCAGTAAAATAATAATAATAATAATTTTAAGATAAAAAAGAGAACAAAAAGGAAACAAGACTAAAAAGACACAGTGTGCCGGAGAGAGAAAGGCCACATAACGTTTGAAACACGAATTCGGCAAAGGCACGAACAACAGTTACATACAACAGGAAAACAAGTGGAAAATGGAAAGTCGGCAAAAGCAGTATGAAAGGACAACACTAAGAAGAATTAAAGGATGGTAAGGAATGATGGGACATCACATTAAACACGCCAACATGATACGGCAAAGAAAATGTAATGGCAAGTACGAAACTGTTGCAGATGATTGAACCCATAGTTATGAGGCATTAAAAACATAATGGAGGAAGCATCCTTGACAAGATTTGTGACTAGCCCATACAACACACGAGCATGAGAACGACTGATCTAGTCGCGAAAGGAAAACAGAGCGAGAACAATAGCAGCCGAAACGACTAGAGCGAGACCAAAGAACTCCCAGAAATTATTCGAACTTAGCAAACGTTCGATAGTCACCACTATGGCACCACCGAAGCCCACATAAGCAAGTCAGATAGCCAGACCAACCAAGGTACAAACTAGGTCACGAGGACCGCTGGAAGAGAACGAACAACACCAGCGCGAGATCGTCGACATCGACAAAATCCCATCCCCGAAGAGGACACCAGTGAAATCTACACCGATAATAGAATAAATTTAGCAGCCACAAGCAGAGGCCATGAAAGTGGATATGCCAGCAGCAACGTAGGCACTTCAAAATGAGGAAGTGGAAAACCCACAAGAAGTGCAGCCAAAAAGCACCGAAGAATCCCTAGAGGTTAATGGAATGACACAAAATCTGGAAGCACCAGCGCAACCAGCCGAGTCGAAAACAACCATCTCAGGTCAACCATCAGAGGAGATCACTTCTGATGCCTTGGCTTGGCCAGAATGGTTGATGGGGGAACAAGCGGAAGCTGCTAGAACTTTGAACTAGCCACCACAACAGGAAGACAAAATTCAGATATCGAGCTCACCCCGTAAGAAACCTGCAGCAAAAATTATTCTACCACACATACCAGTTGGAGTACAGGTAGAACCGGAGCTCCTGGTTCATGTCGGGCAGCTCAATTATTCTAACCATGACGTATCAGACAAATCCAAGTTCTTGGAACTTGCACAGAGGGTCTTTATGAAGACCAAAACCATAAACCAACTTGGAGAAACGATTATCCAACCACACTAGTGGGCAGTTGGGCTGGACAGAACATGAATCTTAGGTTTGTTGAATCTACCATATTTTGATAGAGGTCAGTATGCGACAACATGCATCAAATAGATGTTAGCATTCACACATGGAGGGGACATATTGTTGGACAAACCCATCCCCATAACTGTTGAGCTTATCACACAAATCACAGGGTTACCAACCTGGGGTATGGATCTCGCGTTCATTCTGGATGACAAATCCAAGGAGAAAATGTTGGCAGAAGAGATGAAGAATAAATATGGCATAGCCAAAGGAACGAGGGGCAACATAATCAAACGAATAAACAACGCAGCTACACAACTTGGCGCAAAGATCTTAGCTTGCAAATTGCTCAGAAAATGCCGCAAAGAGGAAGTACCAACATGAGTCATTGCAGTTGCAGCTCAGTGCACAGAAGGCACCACTGTGAGCTGGACACCATATCTATTAAACTTTTTTCAGGAGGACTACAAGGATGTGTGGGACCTAGGCACATAGTTTCATTACTTGTGGTTGATTACTCTAATAGCCTTCATGGGATGGCGAGAACCAGGGTATGTGGTCTTTTGTACCATACCATAGCCAACGGGAGTGAGATACCTCTTACTGAGATCCGGGCCACAGGCTAGCCATAAGAGGGAGAATGGGGTCATATTCGAAGCATACCTATGAGACATACATGAATCTATCAGTCGATCATGGAGAATAACATCAGAGGCTATCATGTGATATGTGTACATCGCCAATTTCTGGGCCACAAGACAGACAATGTGGATACAACCAAGGAAGGATCTAGATAAAAAGTGGCTACAAATGCGCTACTGCATCACAGAGGGTGATATCGACAGGGTGATATCATCATGATCCCAACCATTACCCAGGAAGTGCCGAAAAAAATGACAGAAGGAGGGGAAGAACAGGCAGAAACACATCCTCCGAAAATCCAAGTGCCCAAGAAACCACAAACGGGCCAAGGCAAGACGACTCAGGCAGACGAAGGGTTCAAGCAGATAGGGACCTAAAAGGGGAAGAATGAAACTACACAGCCAACCAACGGACAGCCGAAACAAGCTAAGGGAGCGAGGGAGACCACCCCAAACCCCATCACACAGGAACCAGGGGGGAATAAGAGACTAGTCGCATAGGAAGGAGGCATGCACAAGAAATCAAAGGAACAATGAGCATAGACAAATTATATGATCAATGAGTACAACGGGGAAATGATCGCCAGAATGGTCCAAGATTGCTTAGCAAAAGATTTTGATCATGCAGCACATCATAGGGATAAACTGCAAAAAGAGTTGGCAGAAATGGGACAGTTCCTCAAGAAATTCGAGGAAGCACAAACAACAAGCAACAACAGAGGCACAAATACACCGACAATACAGGCCAAACAAAGAGTGGAGGTAGAAAAATGAGACCCAGTCCACCCCATGCCACACACAAACACAACTATTTACATCAAATCTAACATGCTATGCATGGATGAAATTGTGGGGTAGACACCCCTGAAGGATTTGGACCACATCCAGTTAGTCTTGACACGGATTCCATCAAGGGAACTACACAAATTGCATGTTACTGTCAACCACGTGGTATAGTCTCGTGCACATAAAAACTTAGTCGAGCTACAACAAGAAACAAAGAAGCGTGAGGTGCTGAAAAATTCTATGAGCAGGCCAAGCTCAAAACTGAGGAGGAAAAAGAACGCATGAATGAACTGGAACAAAGAGTGGGAGGATTTTTTTAGAATATCTGAAGCACCGCACAAGGGAATGAACTCCCAGTAGCAGGAAAGATTGAATAGATTGCGCAGGAAATTGATCAATATTAGAAGGATATCAAGAATCTCGACAAACAACTCACACCAACCACTCCACCAGTAGTGAAGGAGCAAAGGAATCAGGAAGCAACAACGTAGCTATAGGAGATGGAACAACAGGTTAGCATAGTAGGTGAATTGCTCGATAAAGAAGCGCAACTTTGGACAAGGTTGGAGGAGGATCCACAAGTCCAATGCTGGGAAAAGGAAGAGGAAAGGATCAATACAACGATCCAAGAACTCAAACAGAGGTAGAAGACCATACCAATCCTAGAACAAGTCAAAGGGATGAAGGAGATAAAGCAGATATAGGCAGAACTTATCACTGCGCAAACACAGAAACAGGAGCGTTAGGCTCAAATAGAGCCACTATAGGAACGGGTAGCATAAATACTCGCACAGACACAGACCCAGACCGAATGTGCAGGATTGTTGAGTGATGAAGTGGTAGTTCAGGTAGTAGACACCATCAAGGAAAATATTGCACAGGCACTGACAAAAGCATCAGAGCTCAAGGAAAAGTTCCAGACGATCACCAAGGAAATCGAAGAAGCTCAGAAGGATTAGGTGACTCGGGATGAGTCACATGTCAGTGTTGGGGGCTTGTTGGCACTGGGACAGACTGGAAAGGAGGATGATCATGGGAAAGAAAGTGTGCAGAAACGGAAGTAACAGCTGGAAGGTAACATAGCACGTGCATGTGCAAGAAAGCGTGTATAAGGAAAATGACAGTTGCAGGAAGAACAACACGTGTGCATGGGAGGAAGACCTAACGTTGGTAGGGATAGGGTTTTGGTAATACATTGTAAAATGGATGAAGATCCCGATATATATAAATAGAGAAACATAGGTATCATAGGGAGGTTGATTCGCTTTTCTATTAGTTCAGTTTTTGTAATGATCTATCATAGCTATGTACGAGTTGATGCGTTATGTAATATGGTTATGAACCAATTTTGTAAGATGTTGAGATAGAACAGAGGAGAGGAGGAAGATATGAGGATTAGATTGCAGGATGTGGAGCCTGGTGCGATCTAGTTCACTTCATACAAATCTTACCCATCAGAGGGAATTGTAAGTGTGCGACGCTAGAGATGTAGAAATACCATAATAAAATAGCCAAGAGCCAAAACTTTGTGGATGTAGCCCAGGAAGGGGTGAACCACGGTAATATTTTTGTAATGTGATAAATGCATGTATATCTTTATTTTCTTTCAGCAGTGAATTGTTATGGATAATGAATGAGTTAATGCATTATTATGAAATATGATTGTGTTGTTCGGGGATCTAAACCATGAAGGGTAGATACAACCCAGTGAGTACTAGTAGATTGCAGTCATAATTCGTAGTAGATGGCTCGTATTAACAATCCCCTATCCTGTACTCAATCCTAAGTTGTAAACACCTGAGTCTTACAACCACCCATTTAAATCTATCTCGGGTGAGACTGCGCAGTGCACTTTGTACATTGTGTTTCCTTCTAGTTTACCAGAAGGGCCGATATTTTTAGAGGCTTTGTTGGAAACCCGAAAGACATGAACCCTGGTTCAATAAATCAGGCAGTAAAAGGAAGCATTTTAATCCCAACAGAGAATATCATTGATCAGAGGATTAGCAAGAAGACTAGGAGGAAGACCCATCTTGAATATCTGGTCAAGTGGAAGGGACACCCAATAGAAGATGCCAGTTGGGAAAATGAAGTTGATATCCAGAAGCATGGAAAGTCGGTGCAGGAGCTCATGGAAAGGAGTCCATAATTTTTTTTCCAAGGGAGTATGATGCAAGAGCATCGTCAACGAGCCCACGTGGCAAGACAACTCAGCACCTGGGGATCATTTCAGAATCTGAAATGATGGGAGTTACTATGAATCATTTGGAGTCGATTGGAAAAACAGAAGAAGATCAAGCGCTTGGAATCTGAAGATCATGAGTGATCTGGGAGTTTCACTCCTAACCTAGAATGTAACCGAACTTAGGTAGCACTTAGTTTTCCGTTTCGAGTAGACGAGTAGTCGGGGGGAACCTTAAGGACCCTCTGAGATAAATAGAGGTTTTGTACACCCAAATGAGGCTGTTGTGAGTTAGTAGGAAAATTCTGAGTTTTTAGTTGTTGTTTGATCATAGTTGTAGCCATTTACTTTTGAATGAATATAACATAGGAAAACTGATCCAAATGCATAGTGTTGTTACTATTTTTAATTCCATGTTATTGTTATTTTCATGAATGAATGAGTTTTTGTTTTGAGTATATGAAACTGTAAGATGTTAGTATGAGTTTCCATTTTTCTCTTCTGTAAGTTATGCAAGGAGTGCATGTAAGAGAGTATTTTTCGACTCGAAGCTCAAAAGAGATAGTGTGGAAATTTTGTATGTAGAGTGTGCATACTAAGCACAAGGAGTGCGTGTAGACATGAACTTGTTTCATGTTCGAAAACTCAGGATATCGAGCAAGGAATGTGTCAGGAGGGCACCAGAAAGTCTTTTGAAAGAAGCAGAAGGGTCGAGTCCCTTAGAAACTAAGTAAGTTGAAAACTTAGGGAGAACCAGTGCAAGTTTGCATGCAGATAGAAGGTGTGTGCCAGGGTGAAGTAAATTCCATTGACGAAATCTCAGAAGGGATAGCACTTTCCAGAAGTGCAGACGAGGTCCAAGAGTCAGACTCTTAGGGCGAGGCCTTTGGATACTTATAAATTATTCTAAGTCAGAGAAAGTCGGAAGCTCAGGAGGGAGAGCGACAATGGTCATTGGATCACCGATTCAAAGGACCAACAATCATCCAATCAAATCAAGGTGCATGAGCCTTAGCATTTCACACACACAAGAGATAGGACTTGCCAAAGTTCCTAAGTCCCAAATTAATTTGGGACCGTCCGATCATCCAAAGTAAATCTCAAGCGTTGGATCGTTCGAAGGAAATCTCAAACGTCGGATCATCCGAAGTAGATTTGAACTGTCAGATCTGAAGAAAAGGTGGAATGAATCTATGGATCCCAGATAAAGACCCAAAGTAAACGTCAATCGTTCGATCCAGAGGGTAGGTGGCATAAATCCGTGGGCTCCGGGTAAAGACCCGAAGTAAATATCAACCACCTGATTCAGGAGAATGAGATTTGAATCGTTGGTTTGGAAGAGGCATATCTCATCCATCAGTCCAGAAGCACCATCATGATCATAATATCGACGGTCACGCTCGATTTTGGGGCCAGAAGGTGCTCGGACATTAAAATTTTGAGGGCGGGCCTCAATCGAAACCACGATATCGATGAAGAGGTACATGGCAACTAGAGGTAAATTGCGGGGAGAAAAGCAGTTGATCCCAAACCACTCTTGGACATGCCCACAATTTTTCTCTTATGCAAGGACGTAGCCTGAGGTCACATGTGACAGGGAGCTAACGATAAGAGAGCTCACGCCTAAAATATGATAGTTCAGTCGCACGAAGAAGGAGGTCATGGGTGCCATAGAACCTGCAATAGAGGCCCGAAAGGACCTATGGTAATTCATAACTCAGACCATCAAGTTATTAGAGAGCCAATTCGGCCCGAAGTTTAAGATCCTTAACCAGGAGGTCGTGTAACTCTTAGGAGAGAAAGGGGGGGTTGCATCAATGTCCTCCTATGTCCCACCATAACTAGCAATCAATTCGCACATCATGCACAAGACAAAATATGAAGTTAATATCATTCTCATAATTTTGAGAATTTTTTGTTACAAAGTTTTCATTTGGCTATGGATGAGAGTTTTGATATTTTTCTCTTTGAATTTGTACTTTCATTTCAGATATGCTTTGTGATATTCCCTGATTTATATTGCATATTCATATCTGAGTCTCTAGATTCGAATTTGTTGAATCCAACAAATACAAAGAACATAGTTTTCAAATTGATTGATTTATATAGGTTGTTGGGATTTTGCACTAATTTTTAATCGGTAGATTTCAACGATTTGGGGGATTTTCGAATTCAGTGGGTTTTCATTCTATTAAGAGTGAGGGTTTCTTATATTCACTCCTGCATGCATGCATTCACTATGGATTCTGTATTCGTGAGCTTTTTTGAGTGGTATTACGGTTTGTATGGGTGCAATTTTGAGATGAGAACCCCCAGGAACAGAGAGCTGGTTGAAACCAATGAAGATTGTTGGCTGGTTAAATTGTTGGATCGAATATTATGACTATTACCTACAAGTATCCAAATATTTTTCTCTAGATTTAAATAATTTGGGGATTTTGTTTTCCATATTTTTATATGGTAAAACAAAGGTATGCTCTCCATATATATTTCAATATCAAATTATTAATGAAGAGAAAACCCAAATTGGACATTTATACTTTGCTTACAATTGTTTTGGTTTTATTTGTCTATGAAATTTGACCCTGTATTAAAAAACATTTTTATTTTTATTTTTTATGGGTTTAATTTTCAGAATTGAATTTAACTCTAGAGGTTAGATGGCTAATCTTTTTATTATTTTTCCATAGCCTCACTGTAATTATGACATAATCTCGTTCAAATCAGAATAATTTTCACCTTATAAATAAGTTTTCTAAAATGTGTGAGTCAGTTTGTAATTTCCCGGAACTTTTAGACAGGGTTCAAATCCACAAGTTTTGTTTGGAGTTAATGAAACTAATCTCCTTCATTTTCAACTTCCTCAAGAAACTCTGCAACAAGAAGTCAAAATTTTGATATATGTTCTTAAACCATAAATCAGAAATGTTATTTGAAAATCTAATTAAAATAAAAGAAAAATAAAAAAAATCTGAACATGATGATATTTTCCACCTGTTACACAAGTTTTTGATCAGAAATTTTGTTATCCATGATTCTTTGCATGATGAAAATAAAGGTGTTATAAAGTTGTTATTACAAGTAGGAGAACTCAAAAAAAATATATTAAGATCAAAATCTTGTTGGCAATTTATATTTTTATTTCAGATTTATGAAATTTGCTTCATTAAATGCCCAACTCTTAAATTTAGATGTTTGTTTGAAAAACATGAATTAGTTATGATTTGTTTTGTTTTGTTTTTAATAAACAACTACAAAATTTCTGAAATTTTGTAGCTATTTCTGAATTTTATCTTTTATTTTTGTTACTTATGGGTTTTTATTTATAACAGGAGGTATGAAATGAGTGATGTGGACCCATATTTTTGCATCCTGACTTTCCACAAATTTCGAGAACAAAATCATGAAGAATATTAATTGGTGTTCATTAAGACTCAATATTATATTTTTAAAATAAATCTTTGTACTATTTTGTATATAATTAGTTATGTTTAGCCTATAGTTTGAGAATTAAAACAATTTCATAATTTTTCATTCCTAACTTTAATAGAGGATAACTACTTTTAGTTATGGAAGGTAGTTACATTTTTTATGAAACTCTTTCCATATAAAAAGAGAGAAAGAAAACTAAGAAAGGGCCCGATATGTAATTGAAGGGGAAATTCTTCTACAAGATAAAGGCTACATTACATTGTTGTATGGTGGTATTTTGTTGCTGTGGAGGACTATGTAAAATATAGAGTTATTCTAATATAATAGAAGGTTTCATTTATATGTATTATTGTAAGAATTGTTTACTTGTTATTATTTCATTTTATTTACTCAAATTTGATTCAAATTCTGTTACGAATTAGTGTATTAATAATTGATTGTAACAATGTTGTTAATCTCGGTTATGTTATCCTATTCACAATTATGTAAAGCTATATTTGCAAAACCTAACAAGATTTAAATTAGCATTAATTTTGAGTTCACTGAGACTTGATGATGATAACTGATAACTATTTATTACTTTACCATAATCTTGTCTTGTATTATGTTATATTGAATCAAATGAACCATTTCTTTAGTTCAATGTAAATATTATATTGGATTCATGTTATATATTTGAGTTTTGAGTATATGTTGTGATCACTTTAATAACTATTTATTGAAGTTATTTCATGGCATATTTGTGTTCATAGTTCACAAATCATATGAACTAATTCTATGGTTTGTGAATGAATCCTAATTTGAAATTCAATATCAGTCCTATCTCCCTTTTAGACATTTTTCTCTTGATTAGGGGTAAGGTTGTCCTTCTCCTGATTAAGATAGAATTTCCTATTCATTTCTTGCATCTTAGAGTAGATTTATATTTAGAGTAATTTCACTTCATTTCTTTAAGTCTCTTTTGGTAAGAGTAGATCCAAGCATGGATTCGTTGAGCCCTTATTTCAGTAAAGGATTACCTTCTTCAAGTAGGTGCAAGAAGGTAATTCCTTTTACTTTGTATGTTGATAAAAGCCAGAAACATGACATCTTACAAGATAGAATATTGTATATATATTTGTATATATATAATAGTCCATATTAGATTGGCATTAGCTTAGGCTAATCTTAGGACAAGTGTAGCTAGAGACCCATAGAACCAGTCGAAATCACTTTTTCAATGGATAAGGGTCTAATTGGGACCCTGGTTGAGTGATATCCCTATGATGTTGAACATGGTCATTTTTTTCCATCAACATTTTTGGCGCTGGAAGGAGGGACACCGATGAGTGTGCATAATAATTTGGTTCTTATTTGAGCTATTCATTTTAACTTTATTATTATTATTAATGGCTCTTTCTGAACTGCCCATTCGGAGTTGCATCTATGGTCGAGCATCTTTCAGTACTCCAATGAAGGTAGTTAAGCACTTGTCAAAGGTAAAGTTCAATGGTGAGTTAAATTTTTCTGCATTTGACCACATCTTTCAATTTATTTTAAATTGTAAAAATTTGGATATTGATGATGGTGTTATTTGCATAATTTTCACTCTCACTTTAACAGGTCAAGCCAAAGACTGGTGTACATCCTTTCTAGTTTCTTCTATTCATGGCTGGGACGAGTTCACAATACATTTTCTTCATACTTTTTAGGACTACAATTATGACAAGGTATGTGACCAACTTGAAACACTTCATAGATTTGAAGGTGAGTCTTTTAATGATTTTCTCTTTCGATTTAAATTGATTTGTCTACAGTTAAAATCTAAAGACTTATATCCTCAAATTGAGTTAGTAGGATGGTTTAAACATTTAGTTTCTCTTCCTTGTATTTCTAACAATCACGATGAATCAGAAAATATAACATTTTTAGGCGTATTCTACACTATCGAGGAACCAACTGCTGATAAATTTGTAAATCGACAAGAAAATCAACAGCTAGCGATGCAAATTGAAAATTCTAATGAAGTCCAATATAAGGTAATATTTTTTGAAGTTTATCATTCTGAAATTGATGATCAATCACAATGAGGAATATGAAATTTGCATTGAAGAAAATGAGCATGAATATTCAAGTTCATATCATCAAATAGCCATTTCTACCTTTATCCTGATCTTTTTAATGAAAATAATTTAGTTGTTAATCAATCAACAATTCCTCTATACATAAATGTTATCTTATAAAATAGAGGGGTTTCCATACATCCAATAGATAATGAATTGTCAATTATAGATCATGAAAAGGAATTTTTAAATAACTATATTTTTAATAAACCTGAAAATAGCTATCATTTTGAATTTGAAAATTCTTCTGGTTCTAGTGTATCTTATGATAATGAAGAGAATGCTAATAAAAAATGTGAAGCCATGTATGATTAAGATTTAAGGATTGAGAATTCAAAGACACTTAACCTTCTGGTGATAGTTATGTCATATTGTCACATTCTTAATTCTTCAAGTCAATCAATATTTGAAGATGAGAACAACCCTATTTCTGTACATGTTCCGATAAATTCTCATTTTCATACTTATAATCATTTTTTTTTATTTCAATGTTAAAGAGTCCATACCAATTTATGATTCTAAAGTTTCCATTCATGTTCATGATCCTAAATCCTTTTAACTTCCACAAGAAGATGTCAATAATAGTTTCAAATGCATTATCGTGGTTGACACTTGTGTGAAGGAATTTTTTTCAAATGAATGCCAACTATCCTCTAACATTATTTGTAGAATCGATGTAAATAAAGATACATCATTTGAATCCTCCTCTTCTTCCAAATCTCACCAATCCATAACATATACTCATGATTATTTTTATGACCCAATAGATATATGGTTGGAGAATTGGTTGAAAGAGAGTTCTCTTGTAAATAAAGTGTTATGTTTTGTTTTATTAGGAATTAATGTACATAACATATTTGGTTTTTCTTTTAGAGTAGTAATATTTTTATTTTCATCATTGTTACTGATGTTTAACATGTATATATGTACATGTATCAAAAAGTTTGAATGGCTCCACTAGAAGTATGACTATACGTATTCATATTTCCCTCCTAAAGTTAGAGTAGGAGTAGGTTTAGTTTAGTGTAGTTTCATTTTATTTTAAGTGCATATTCAATAAACGTTGATCTTAAGCATATATGAACTTAATCAAATCCACAACTTCTTCATACTTTATTTTTATCATTAGAAGAGGTTATTTCTTTATGGTAAGTCTCATATGCTTATTTTCAACCTTGACTATTTTTTTTCTTAGTGATTTTAGTTTCAGTTATGTTTTAATATTCGTTGATTTAATTTTTGTTTTGTTGGTCCTCAATATTAGGTGCAAGCCTAGATTTGAAATTTGCCCACCTTGCCCTCATGGTTCACAGAGCAGTTGTGGTGATAATTAATGACAAATAAGTCACGTTAGGGAAGTCTCTATGTTCATTTATTATCTTGTTATTTTCATTGAAAGATTGAATTTTTAAAACAAGATAGTTGTAAAGAAAAAGACACTTGATGTAACTTTACCTTTTAGTCATGACTTCCCCCTAGTTTTAGGTGTGGCATTTTCTTTCAATTTTTTTGGCTTTACAATTTGTTTTTCTTTCATATTTGTACTTTCATTCTTGTTTGGATTTAAAATTTTTGGTTTTGATTTGTTTTGGTTTTTGATTGGATTTTATAACATTTCCAAAATTTTGGGGATATTTTTTCCTACCCAACATTGGTTGATCATCTTAGGGAAATATGTTACTCTATCCTTTTTTAGGATTTTATTTATCGAAATGTCATTTTTACCAATTTTTCACCTTCTTATACACTAACTGTTAGCTATGGGGAACATTTAGACATGTTTCAAGCATTATAAGCTTATCTTTAAAAAGGAAATAATCTCTAACATTCTTTACTTTGAATCCATCTCATCCCCTCCACATATAAAAGCCTCTAATTGGGTAGATGAGCATAAACTAGTGAGGTCAAATTCAACTGGTATTGCATCCAATGTTGCAAGTAAAAACCCTCTTGTACCACCCCGCTCTCTTCACCCAATTGCTAAAAGGAATTCTCCGAGTATATAAATCTAAAGGGTGGAATTAGAGAGTTGAAAGCACATTAGCATAGGAAATGTGTGCAAACCCTTCATAGTACTGAACAGGATCGTTGGGAACAGGTAAATACACACATGGTACTAAGACAACTTCGTCGGGGTACTGAACAGGCCTACTGGTAGCAAAGCAATGTCGGGTAAAGAGCTAATTTTAAATAGATGCATACTAATATTTAACAACCTCCTAGATATTTTTACTATCCAATAGTAGAGATGCAATTAAAAAATTAATTAACATTCCCTATTTTTGGATTCACTGTCTTGAAATTAGGCATTCAACTACTTTCATCTTTAAAAACTTATTTTTCTTTGATTTTGTCTTATGTGGGACCTTTGGGAATGGTGTCTTCTATGAAAAATGTTTGAAAGTTTTAATTTTTTAGCTTTGGTAAATTTAGTCCTATCATTTTATAACTAGAGATAATTGCTTCTTCCCATGTGTCATCATTTGTTGTCGTGTACAAAAACCTCCCAAATTTGTGTTTAATGATTAATGAGAAAATTTGGGCTCCCCTTCTATATTTGGAAATTTTCTTAATTTGAATTATATTCTTTGACTTTATTTTGTAAATACATTTGAGATTAAGATTTTAAACTGGACATTAATGCGTTGATATGTTTACAATTAAAGGCAATTTAAAGTGTGACCCCTATTTATATCGACCATGCACATGGAATTTAAACGACGATTTCAAAGTCTCACATATGGTATATGTCTTGCGAGTCAATTTCATCGTTTTTTTAGTTGTTTTATTCTTGATCACATTCTTTTCATACATGTTCATAGTTATATTTTTACTTGAGCTATAGAATTTAATGGGTTATTAAATTGTTATTTTTCATTCTAAGTTTTTTTTATTTTTATTATCTTATATTATTTTATTATCTTATATTATGGGGATGAAGAATTAAAATGTTATGTTTCTTATTCATCCTATTTAATAACCTACCTTATGTTCAAATACATGCCCAATATATTATGTATTAACTTGTAATATGAGCAATTTGATAATCATAACAACAATGTTTTTTATGACCATTGTCTTGACTAAATGTATGATTTCAATGACAAAATATTTCGAACAGTGTGTCTACCATATGGCATTTCGTTTTACCTTTGCTTGCTCTACGAAGAAGACGAGGACGTCTTCCTCTTTCCCACCATAACTAGCAATCAATTCGCACATAATTCTCAAGACAAAATCTGAAGTTACTCTCATTCTCATAATTTGGGGATTTTTGTGTTATAGAGTTTTCATTTGGCTGTGGATGAGGGTATTGATATTTTTCTCTCTGCATTTGTACTTTCATTTCAGATATTATTTGTGATCTTCCCTGAATTATATTGCATATTTAAATTTGAGCCTCTAGATTCAAATTTGTTGAAGCCAACAAATACAAATAACCCAGGTTTCAAATTGATTCATTTTCTACAGGTTGTTGGGATTTTGCACTAATTTTTAATCAGTAGATTTCAACAATTTGGGGGATTTTCGAATTTAGTGGGTTTTTATTCTATTAAGAGCGAGGGTTTCTTGTATTCACTCTTGTATGCATGCATTCACTATGGATTATGCATTCATGAGCTTTGCTAAGTGGTATTATGTTTTGTATGGATGAAATTTTGAGATGAGAACCAGAGATTTTGCAGGTATCCAGAGATTTTTCTCTAGGTTTAAATAATTTGGGGATTTTGTTTTCCATATTTTTATATGGTAAAACAGAGGTATGATCTCTATCTATATTTCAATATCAGATTATGAATGAAGAGAAAACCCAAATTGAACATTTATACTCTGTTTACAATTGGTTTGGTTATATTTGTCCCTGTATTAAAAAAAAAATTATTTTTATTTTTGATGGGTTTAAGTTTGAGAATCAAATCTAATTATAGAGGCTAGATGGATAATATTTTTATTGTTTTTCCATAGCCTCACTGTAATTCTAACAGAATCTCATTCAAATCAGAATAATTTTCTCCTTAGAAATAAGTTTTCTGAAATGCATGAGTCAGTTTGTAATTTCCTAGAAATTTTAGACACGGTTCAAACCCACAAGTTTTGTTTGGAGTTAATAAAACTTCTTCAAGAAGAAACTCTGCAACAAGAAGTCAAAATTTTGAAATATGTTCTTAAACCATAAATCTGAAATGTTATTTGAAAATCTAATAAAAGAAAAGAAAAAGAAAAAATCTATAAATATGATAATATTTTTCCACCTGTTACACAAGTTTTTTTATCAGAAATTTTGTTTTCCATGACACTTTGCATGATGAAAAGAAAGGTGTTATAAAGTTGTGCCTGCAAATAGGAGAACTCAAACAAAAATATATTAAGATCAAAATCTTGTTGGCCATTGATATTTTTATGAAATCTCTGTCATTAAATGCCCAGCTCTTAAATTTAGATGTTTGTTTAAAAAAACATGAATCGGTTATGATTTATTTTATTTTATTTCATTTTTAATAAACGGCTACAAAATTTTTGAAATTTTGTAGTTGTCCCTAATTTTTATCTTTTATTTTTTGTTGGGTTTTTATTTATGATGACAGGTATACAATGAGTAATGTGGACCCATATTTTTGCATCATGACTCTCCACAAATCTTGAGAATAAAATCATGAACAATATTAATTGGTATTCATTAATACTCGAGATTATTTTTTTAAAATAAATCTTTGCATTATTTTGTATATAATTAGTTATGTTTAGGCTATAGTTTGGGAATTAAAACAATTTCATAATTTCTCATTCCTAACTTTAAAGGAGGAAAACTATTTTTAGTTATAAAATGTAGTTACATTTTTTATGAAACTCTTTTCATATAAAAAGGGAGAAAAAAAACTAAGAAAGGGTCAGATATGTAACTAAAGGGAAAATTCTGCAACAAGATAAAGGTTGCATTACATTGTTGTATGGTGGTATTTTCTTGTTGTGGAGCACTGTGTAAAAGACAAAGTTATTCTAATTTAATAGGAGGTTTCATTTCTATGCATTAGTGTAAGAATTGTGAACATGTTATTATTTCATTTTATTTACTCAGTTTTGAGTCAAATTCTATTACGAATTAGTGTATTAATAATTGATTGTAACATTGTTGTTAATCTCAGCTATGTTATACTATTCGCAATTCTGTAAAGCTATATTTGCAGAACCTAACAAGATTTAAATTAGCATTGATTTTGAGTTCATGGAGACTTGATGATGATAACTAATAACTATTTATTAGTTTACCATAATCTTGTCTTGTATTATGTTATATTGAATTAAATGAACTGTTTCTTTAGTTCGATGTAAATATTATATTGGATTCATGTTATATATTTGAGTTTTGAGTATATGTTGTGATCACTTTAATAACTATTTATTGAAGTTATTTCATGGTATATTTGTGTTCATATTTCACAAACCATAGGAACTAATTCTATGGTTTGCGAATGAATCCTAATCTCAAATTCAATATTAGTCCTATCTCCCTTTTAGACATTTTTGTCTTGATTAGGGGTAAGGTTGTTCTTCTCCTAATTAAGATAGAATTTCCTATTTGTTTCTTGAATATTAGAGTAGATTTACATTTAGAGTAATTTCACTTCATTTCTTTAAGTCTCCTTTGGTAGGAGCATATCCAAGCGCGGCTTCGTTGAGCCCTTATTTCAGTACAGGATTACCTTCTTCAAGCAGGTGCAAGAAGATAATTCATTTTCTTATGTTTGTCGATAAAAGATAGAAACATGACATATTAGTAGATAGAATATTGTATATATCTTTCTATATATAAAATAGTCTATATTAGATTCACATTAGATTAAGCTACTCTCGGGACAAGTGTAACGTGAGACCCATAGAACTAGTCAAAATCACCTTTTCAATGGACAAGGGTCTAATTGAGACCTTGACCAAGTGATCTCTCATTTTTGGCCATCAACAGGGTCTCATGAGTTGGTTAAGATGCTTTCTCATTTTTTTCCTTGAGTTTTTATTAGATCCTAAATTTGTGGATCTCGTCTCCTTGAATTAATGGAGCTAAGGAAACTATATAAACTCCTTATGTAAGCTTTGGGTTTCATCCTCTGGTGGATCACCTCTTGAGGGGTCCCTTTATGGAGTTGATGAGAGAGTCCATTTGATGCCACATTCTTATGAAAGACCACCCTTTGTCAGAGGAGATCATCTCTTTGTAGGAGAGACATTGCCACATGATTGTGACAGATCTAGCCTTGTATTGTCAGAGGAGATCGTATCTTTGTAGGAGATACATGGCCACATGATTGTGAGAATATAGCTCTTTGCATTGTGCATGAGAGAATATCTTCGATACTTCCACCTATTGTGGGAATTCTATTGCCACTTGTTGATGTGGGAATTCATCCCTTTGCATTGTAAAGGAGAGTATATTTGAAGAAGAGAATGAAGCATTTCATGGATTTTATGAGCCCAAAGATGTAGCCAAAAGGTTCTGGTGAACTCCATTAAGAAATCAATGATCTATTTTATCATGTTTTATTATGCATGTTTTTATTTCTGCAATTATGATTATTAAATGCATTAAGTAAAGGATTATGAGACTAATATCACATTCACCAAATTAATATTCAATTAGGATTCAAGCCTTCGTGAATACATCTTTTCACCTTTGATGCAATCAAGTTCAATAGATCCAAAATTTTAAATTTGACCTTAATGGGGTGGCCTAGAACCAAATCAAGTTTGGTATCAGTGTCACCCCAGTTTCAGATCATTATGAATGCCTCTCATCTCTTTATGACTGTGAAAACCTAGTTTCTACAGTCCCCATAGATACCATGGGTGAGACTTCACCTTCTTCCGGGTGATGTCGAAAGGTCCGGTATCTTAGGGCTTTTTTGGTAGATTAATGTTGAACATTGGGTCTTCCCACTACGTGCCAATAGAGACATTGATTTCCCTATTGATTTGGTGATAGGAGATACCCTAGTGTCCAAAACACCTTACAGAATGAGCATACTAGAGTTGAAGGAGTTGCAAATGCATCTTAAAGAACCATTAAATAAGGGGTGTATACACCCAATTGTGTCACCTTGGGGTGCCCTAGTTATTTTGTGAAGAAGAAAGATGGAACCTTAAGTCTATGTATTTATTTTATATAGATGAATAAGGTCACCATAAAGAACAAATACTCCTTACCAAGGATTGATTATCTGTTTGATCAGTTGAAAGGTGTCAGAGTATTTTCCAATATTGACTTGAGATCATGCTATCACCAAGTGATGATAAAGGAAGAAGATATCAACAAGACAACATTCAATACAATATATAGGAATTATGAATTTATCATAGTGCCATTTGGGATATCAAATTCCCTAGATGTTTTCATGTACATGATGAATGAAGTGTTTAGGGAATACCTAGACAAGTTTGTAATTGTGTTCCTAGATGATATAATCATCTACTCAAAAATAGAGGAGGAACATGAGTAGCATTTAAGAATGGTGCTAAAAGTTTTAAGAGATCATAAATTGTATGCCAAGTTAAGTTCATCTTCTATCAAAAGAATATTCACTACTTGGGTCATATTATTCCAGGAGATGGGATAGTGGTTGATCTTGAGAAGATAGAATCCACTAGAGGATGGGAAAAGCCAAGAAATGTTATAGAAGCTAGATCACTCATGGGTCTTGTAGGTTATTACCAAAGATTTATAAAAGGTTTTTCAAATATTGAAATCCCTATCACTTCTTTGCAAAAGAACGAAGTGAAATTTGAATGGACTCTCGAATGTGAAGAAAGATTTCAACTTTGGAAAGACATAATGACTAGTGCATCAATATTGAAGATTGCATACCCGAATGAAGATTTTGTTGTGTGCATCGATGCGTGCAAGGAAGGGTTCGATGGAGTCCTCATGCAAAAGGATAATGTGGTATGCTACGAGTCCATAAAATTAAAAGAGCATGAGAAGAATTATACTACACATGAATTAAAATTAGAAACCATTATTCATGTGTTGAAAATGTGGAGACATTACCTCATGGGGAGAAAAATTGAGTTAAGGACAAACCATTATGGTCTGAAACATTTTTTTGGACAACCCACATTAAATGTCAAGTAGACTAGATGGATCAAATTTCTTAATGAATATGACTTTGAAATTAAACACATCAAAGGAAAATGGAATCAAGTGGTTGATTCACTCAACAAGAGATCATGTGATATGCATATTGCATCCATCAACATGTATAAGACTGATTTGAATGATAAAATTATTGAAGCAACAAACTCAGATCAACACTACTTGAAAATAAAAGAAACATTACAACGGGGTAATTTGTAGCATAAATTTAAAGACTTTCAGTTGAAAGAGGATGGAATCCTCATGTATAGGGGAAAGGTATATGTGCTAAATTCCAGAGAAATGAAAAATACAGTGTTGAGCAAAATTCACGACGTGCCATATGTCGGACACCCATGATATCAAAAATCCATTACAACTATGAGGAGCCAATACGTTTGGCTCAAAATGAAGAAATAAATGGTTAAGTATATCACCGGGTGTCTAGAGTGTTAAAAGGTAAAGGCTAAGCATACACATCCAACTAGAATACTAAAACCATTGACCATTCTTGAGTGGAAATGGGAATTGGTTATAGATTACTTTATTACAAAGTCACAAAGTCACCTAGTGGTAGTGGTGGATAAATTGACTAAGGCTACAAATTTTATTCCAGTGAATATTACTCATAAGGAAACAATTATTGCAGAGATATACATGAAATAAGTTTCCACGCTACATGGAGTGACCAACAAAATAGTTTAAAATAGGGATCCCAAATTTACATCCAAATTTTGGAAAGGTTTGTTCAAAGGATTTGGAACAAGTTTAAATCTTAGTACAGGGTATCACCCATAATCTAATGGATAAACAGAGAGGACTAATAGGGTAGTTGAAGACATGCTCAAAATGTATGTGATGGACCAACCATCCAAGTGGGAGGACTATATTCATTTAGTTGAATTCACTTACAATAAAGAGTACCACAAATCATTAAAAATGAGTTCATTCGAAGACTTGTATGGAAGGAAGTGTAACACACTAGTGAAATGGAATAACCGAGTAGACAGAGTTGTTATTGGGTCATATTTGCTAAATGAAATGTAAGATCAAATGAAAAATATAAAGCATAATTTATAAGCTATTCATGACAGGAAAAAGAGTAATGTGGAGAAGAACATGACCTACAAATATTTTAAAGTGGTCAAACGTGTATTTTTAAAAGTGAAAGTGAAAGTAAGTTTGTTAAGATTGGGTTGCTGCCCAAATTTGGTAGTAAGATATTGTTGGCATTTTGAAATATTAGAGAAGATAGGTCTAGTAACATACATGCTATATTTTCCTACATCCATGAGAGTGCATAATGTATTTCATGTGTCATTATTAAATAAATATTTTCATGACCCTAACCTCATAATTGATTGGACTGTGATCCAGGTGGAACACGAAGGAGAATTCTAAGTGGAACCAATGCACATCCTTGATAAAAAATTCAAGGTGCTAAGGAACAAAGATATAGGGATGTTTAAGGCTCAATTGACCTACTATGATCCTAAAGATTCTACATGGGACACAAAGAAACCATGCGGGAGGAATATCCACAAAATTTTGATAATTTTTAAGAAAACAAAATATAAAAATGCAAGACCCCTTTTTGGGACAACTAGATTTTTTGAACCACATATCAGATTTTTGGCCGACCTATGCTAGGAGAAATTATAAATAATGGTACAACCCGATGGACTGAGGACAGTGAAGGGGGTACATTCCTTGGGTCAATAGGTTGAGAGGAACATGATATCGTGGTTGGAACTACTGTTGGAGTTGTGAAATTGCAAAATTTTTATTTTTCTCAGTATTGTGATGTAAATTTGTACATGTATATCGGCATATTGTTGTCCATAAAGGACAGTGCAGGATTGTAGGAGAGAGGGAATATAACATCCCCACTATAATGCCCTAGTTTAATTAATGCATAATGTAGATATGAATGTGGCTATGGCGAATCAATGTAACATGTGAATTGTATTTCTGGATTTTTATTAAATAAAATGTGATTCCAACTGCTAGGGGACATGGATAGAGATGGGGGGTGATAATCCACAAAAGAGGAGGGGTCTAGAAAGGGGGTTTTACCCATGAGTTTAATTCCCATATGTTTTTCTTGTTTTTAATGTTTTGAGTGAACCTTCTGGTTTTTCCCTTGAGTGTGGAAGAGCCCAATCATTGAATATTTGTAAGAGGGTGGGTGTGAGGAGTCATATCCCATAGTTATTGGGAGCATGGAATTTAGTACAATCAGTTTAGGGATGAGTGTGAGTCAAGAAAAATAACAAAAGGAGAGGAAATTTATATGGCCAATAGGGAATTTTTAGACTAAAAAAGAAAGTTTTTAGGCTTGCATAATAACCAAGTTATCAGGTCTAAAGAGTGAACTCTTGAGATATTTTCACTACAACAACAATATTGTTGTTGTTTTTCATTTCATGGTAGTTTTCCTAGCAGTGAATTCTCTTGAGTTCCCAATAGTAAGATTCCTGGTTACCCGCACCAAAGAGACAATGATAAACAAATGGGATGTCGGATGGACTAAGAGTAGTGAAGGGGTACATTCCTTGGTTTGGCCAAGTTGAGATGAAAAGACTAGTGGAAAACGAGATAGATGTAGGAGAATGATAGTGGGTTGTGGGATTATATGATTTGTGAGTGGATAGTGAGAGACACCCTCTTTTTTGGATTCCTAGAACTATCTCAAGGGTGACTTGTTGTTGATATTGGGAACAACACGTCTATGGTTGGGTGGAACATTTGTCCCAAGCAGTCAGTTGCATAATTGTTTAGAAAGATAATTGTTTTATATATTTTTTGTGTTGCATTATGAGTTTTAATTGTTGTGCATTAAATCTAAGTATGATAATGCTTTATATGATTATGTGATGAATTTATTAGTTACATTCATGTTTATTTATAATGTTGTGGATGCATCTAATTAATGGTATCATAAAATGGTTAAATCTATGAGTTTTCCTATAGCTAGTAAGCTACATGATATGTTAGTAAAAAGTTTTTGTTTATATGTGTATTCCACATGTAATGAAGCTTAGTCAAGCTAGGGAACGTTACAAAAGATATGACGAGATGTCGAGTGCTTATTTAAAAAATGGTAGAAACCTATATGTATAATATAATGTGTTTCCCCTCAACATTGTATGGTAGAAAAAAAATATCTTTTATTCCAATGAGTAAAATGGATCCAAATGTGTTTAAAAGAATTCATGTGACTATGTTAATAAAAGATAAATGTAATTGTACAAATATATTAAAATATAAATGTACATTGCATTTAGTTTTCATTAAATAACACTAAAATAAACAATAATAAATAAATAAAAACTTGACTAACTTTCACTTCGAAAACTTCAACCAAGCCTATGTGGAAATTGACAAATAGAAGAAAACTCAAAATTTAGGAAATTTTGTGAATATTGACATTTCCAATCTATTATGTGCGTGTATGTCTTTCCTTTATAACCTTTATGTGATTTGTGCAACCTTATACGTTTTGCAAAATATTATAAAAATATTTATAAACATAATTTCAAATTTTTTATACATTTTATACAATTATTTAAAGAGGAAGGATGTTGCAAAGCTCAATTGTTAATGTGATATTCACATTAAAAAAAAGCAAGTGAATATGTTATAAAGCTAGAACAATAAAAAAAATCAAAATAAGATATCTAAAAGTTTGATGCATTTCAATGTCAGACAATTGGCAATAAAAATTTCAATCACACTTCAATGTTGTTTTAATATATTAACCTCCAACGGAAAGGCTGGATTGGACCTAACATTTGCTATCTTTGTCATAAAGATGTTGAATCAGTACAACATCTCTTCATACAGTGTTGTTTCACGCGCTAGGTTTGGAATAAAATTGTTTCTGATCTTCACATATCTACAGTCTGAAATGACACCACATTATCAGATAGTCTTGTCCATTGGATTTCCCATGAACATAATTACAATTTTATTTTTCTTTTGATTAATTGGTTCATTTGTCTGACCAGGAACAATTTGATATTCGATAATTATTCATACATTGTTAACATTGTCGCATACAAAACCCTTGGCTTTCATTGGTGTTGGAAAGACACTCATCCGGCCATTGAAACAAAAAATATTGTCATCAGCTCTCACATCTCTGAGGATATAACCACAAGTTAGTTTGATGGTGCAGTGCAACACAACGAAAATATAAGTGAGGTAGGAGGTCTGATAAGATTAAATAAACACAACTTATACAGATGGACTTTCAACTATGGTCCAGGCACAAACACAAGGGCTGAGCTCTTGGGCGCCTGGGCTACTCTCCACTTGGCTTCAAGACTAAACATTGAACATCTTCAACTGATCGGTGACTCAAAAGTGATCATTGATTGGTTGAATCAATCGGGTGTTAGAGAATAATGGAGAATAAAATCTTATTGTTACAAGCAGATTCACGAGCGGTTCAGATCCGTTTATTTCGGAGTCTGTTAAACCTGCTCCTCTGCTATATATATGTAATGTTCTTCAATGCAATATGATAATTGATGTGTGCTAATTCTTCCAATTCTTTCTTGGTATTAGAGCGGGTTAGCAATTGCTGCATTGAGAAGCCATCCATCAATCTGCTGCGTGGAGGAGCCGTCAGTCAGACTTTGATTCGAGGGATGAGCTCTTGGGTGACTGGGCTACTCTCCACTTGGCTTCAAGACTAAACATTGAACATCTTCAACTGATCGGTGACTCAAAAGTGATCATTGATTGGTTGAATCAATCTAAAGTTAGAGAATAATGGAGAATAAAATTTTATTGTTACAAGCAGATTCACGAGTGGTTCAGATCCATTTATTTCGGAGTTTGTTAAACCTGCTCCTTTGCTATATATATGTAATGTTCTTCAATGCAATATGAAATTGATATGTGCTAATTCTTCCAATTCTTTCTGTATTGCCAGGCAATTGTCATGATTGAGGAAGCCATCCATCAACTGGCCGCTGTGGAGGAGCCACAATGACTTTGATTCGTGGCGTGAGAGGTCACATTTATTACGCCTGATTGCTACAACTGATAGAGCCATCGATTGAGGCTTTATTGCTGCCATCGCTGAACTGGCCCTCATGGAAGAGAAAAGCTACCGGCCTCCGGTTTCCGTCACGCCCGACTATAAACAACATCTCAGAATTCAACACGTAAACCCTTGTATTAAGCCATCAATCACTGAACCATGCATCAACATCTGAAAAGAAGAAGTTCTTGGAAGGCACCAGTTGTTTCTACACAAAAATTTCTGTCTCTAAGAGGTAATATGGATTCTTTACCCATGGATAAATTTGATGGTAATAATTTCCATACATGGAAAGTTAAAATTCAAAAGCATCTAATGAATAGAGGTGTGTGAAGCATAGTAAAAGGCACTGAAAAAGATCCTAGTGATCCTAGAATTTTGGTTGAATGGGAAAAGAAGGAAGAAAGGGCTAAAGCTATTATTGGTTTGCCTCTTTCAGATATGCAATTACATTTGATTGATTTTGCTAAATCAATCAAATGTAATTTGGGAGGAATTAAGTAAATTATTTGGGGAAAAGCCAATGAATGCAAAGTTTTCTTTAAAGCTGCAACTCTTTAGTCTCAAAATGCATGAAGAGACCCCTCTTTCTACTCATATAAATGAGTTAATGTCTCTATTTAGACAATTAGCTGAAATAGGTGTCAAGGTAGATCTAGATGATGCTAAAGAAATTCTATTGAATAGCTTGTCTTCTAAATATAACAATGTTGTATTAACATTATGTCAATTACCCTCACAATCATTAAAATAACTGGTACCACTGTTATCATGGTAACATCATTGTTAGCTGAAGAAAAAAAGGACATATTCTGAAAACTTGGATGCAGGTGGTCAGCATGAAATTGCATTGTACTCAAAAGGTAAGATGAGAAAAACCAAGGGTTCAACAGAATGCTTCTATTGTCACAAAACTGGACATATAGCTCGGAACTGTAAAGCCCGTGCTAGAGATCTCCTGAATGACAAGGTATCTGCACACATTGCCGACCTGGATAAATTATCAGAAAGTGATGAAGAACCACGAGAGCCATCTCTCATACTGTTCTAAAATAAGCAGTAATATTTATATATTTAGTTATGTGTGGTGTGCTTAAAGTTTTTTATATATTTATGTGTTTATGTAAAAGAAAGTAGGAACTCTTGTATCTTGATATAAGCTGGCAGCCCTGGTTTCAAGAACAACTATTCCTATTGGAAGTCACCTTGTATAATTGAATGTTGAGGACATTCCGTATCCAAACTGCTCTTCTAGACACTCAAGGATAGCCGAAAGCAAAAATCCGACAGATGGAGGCATGTTCATAGAATGCATCAATAATTGACATCTTTTATCACGGAAGCCCCGATGAGCCGAGTTGTCAAATTGTCCATTGTACAAGTTCATGAATGATGGTCTGAAGCATTTATGCTTTAAATGAGTTGAATGGTAAGCTCGAAGAAGAGGAAGAGAAAGAGCGCAGTCCAGAGGCATCAGAGTGGGTGTAGGATTTGATGAAGACCAGTCAGACAAGTTGTGTTGTAACCATTTGTTATATTATGTAAGCATTAAAGGTGTGTTAGAAAAGAAAATCCATTTCTCCATTAAGGGGGAGTGTTAGAGAATAATGGAGAATAAAATCTTATTGTTACAAGCAGATTCATGAGCGGTTCAGATCCGTTTATTTCAGAGTCTGTTAAACCTGCTCCTCTGCTATATATATGTAATGTTCTTCAATGCAATATGATAATTGATGTGTGCTAATTCTTCCAATTCTTTCTTCGGGCACGCTACATTTGATTGCACTCCTGTCTTGGATTGACCAAATCAGATCACTTCAATGTCTTTTTAAGAAACTCATTTTCACTCATACCTCCCGTGAATACAATGGGAAAGCAGACCTGCTATCTAAGACAACTCTAGAAAAAACAGCATGCCCGATTACTTTCAACCAATGGCTGGATGGCCATGAGAGCCCCGCTCATGTTATTAAAATCTTTTAGGGCCAGAGGCTTTAGCTACTGTCTACATGATCAGTTTTACTGCATCTATTTTTCTGGTCTCTTTGTCTTTTTTTATTTAGATATTACACTTGTAATCTGATATTTCCCTCCTTCTAACTTGATCTATCTTCTTACATTTGTGGTTGGAAGTCCACATGTAGGCAAAAGAGACACTTCGGATGTACTCTGATGAAAACACATTAAATTGATATAATATAATTTAGCATTTTTTTCGGCTGGAAAAATACATTTCTTGGTTGTGTTCTACCAAAAACAACTTTTGAGAATTGATGTTATGTCCATCACTTTGTCCATCTATGATTCTTATGCAGGTTATACTCAAAATTTATGGTATTTTATATGATATTCGTCAATATTTATGGTAGTTTGTATGATATTCATTTTATTTGCATACATATTTATAAACCTTCATTAGTTTATTTGTTTGTTGAGGGGCATATCTCTACCCATTTCAAACCTTGTTTGTTTGCGTGCTTATAAATTGAGGCTTTTTTTCAAACAATTTTGATAAATCTTTTACTTCAATTTGGTTTCAATCAGCAATTAAATCTTTAGTTACACGAGTCATCTTATTTGTTTGTGTAAATCTTTCTTCTACCGGTATTTCAGATCCATGATGTGAGGAAGATATGAATCGTGTGGGAATCGTATATATATATATATATAAAAGAGAGAGAGTGGGAATCGTCTAGAATTTATACTATTATTACTATGTCCATGCACGTTATGGGTTAGCGAATAAGGAATCTTGTAGTGCTCTAATGAGAGACATGTATGTCTTTATGTTAATTAAATAAACCAGATTCCAAGTCTATAAATGTGTGGCCTTGAAATTTCAGCTTTGGAAGTGATGATTGGGATTTTTATCAAATTACAACATGTGTTTCTTTGTGTTTTGGATTATGAAAAAACTTAAGAACTATCATCAATACAAGATATGAACTAAATAAGTTAATGTAATTTTTTTTTTTTTCAATTCTTAATATATGTATGGTTATTTTTCTTTATAATTTAATTTATTTTAAAATTAAAGTATTCTCCTTTGAGTTGTATATCATGGTCAAGAAAATTACTTATGATGTTTTCAATGGCTATATGGTTATTGTTGTATGTTGTAGTTAGAAGACTATGCAAAGTTTTATGTATATATTAATCAAATTTTCATAGTCTCAATTTTAAATTAATATTTTTATTTTTTATTTTATGATATGTGGTGATTTGGATTGCAACATCATATAATTTGTCATTTATCTTGGTACTTTTTGAGTGGAAAATTTTGGAGAAATTGTTTTGCAAGGTCATTTTAGTGGTATGTCTCAGTTTGGAAAATCAGGGTCCAAAATTTTTCAAATCCATTTTGAGAGATTAAAAAAACAATTTTGGAGTTACAGTGTCCAAATATTGTACCACACATTAGATGATGATCTACACACCGAGATCTTTCCAGCGGTGCAAAAATCACCTCAATCAGAGCTCATATGCAAAAGTTATGTCTCTCGCAAGTTGACATACCGTATTGACCACCATAGTACAAGTGAATGTCATGTCAATCCCCATTATTCACACATATGGGGCTAGCCATGTCTGGAATTTCAAGAAGATTCTAAGATGTCCAAACCTGAGCACTATTTGAGGGTTAAGGAAGTCAAAACCCTAACCCTAGACGGATATAGGGCTATGTTAAATATCAGGTCGTTAGGAAGAGAAAGGGTTCCATTCTTTAGCATTGTACTTGTTTCATAGTTGAGAAGAGAATCTAGGAATCATATTTTTATATCATAACAAAGGAGGAAAGATTATATAGCATCCATACATGCCACAATGTCAAAGGAAACTCCATAATAAGTGCATCTTTATTTATATCTAAATTTTTGTAACTGAAGAAAAGAGAGCAGAGCATATGCCTAACCCTCTAGTTGGGTTTTCTCCCATATTGGGTTTCCTGGGATATATCTTGTGTTCATTTGTGTGTGGATGGTGTGTTCTTTTTATCATTTCTTTCATTTTCATATTCATTTATTTTCATAAATTTGAACAATAAGATAGTAATAACTAATATGGTATCTAAGGAAATAAATTACATAAACGAAGATTTTAGAATAGTATAAGACCTGTCATGATGAACTTATTCAATGGAATATCCAAAACAGTTTACAGATCACATGGAATGTGATTTCATGATAAATATACAATTTAATGTATTTTAATTGATCATGGTGGTGGCGTTTAATGTTCATTGAGACCAAATTTGGTCCATCGGACCTTGAGAAAGGTAAGAAATTAGTTGGTTTGCTTTAGAATTTGATTGTTTTGCTTGAAAATATTTAAGAGAAGTGTTCCCAAATAATCGTAGTTTGATGAGTTAAAAGGCTAGGAAGGTTGGTATTGTAACAAATATTTTGAAATTGTGATCTAATGTGGGTATATGCAAGACATTTTAAGAGAAGTGATTTTCATCTTCAACCCTCTTAGTGTCACAAATATGACAAATTCTATTGACCCATGATGTTTTAGGAATTTTCCAACACCTTGTTTCACTATGGAGCTCATTAGAGTTTGTTCTTATTTTAGCGATATTGATTTTCTTCTTTACATTAGTCAAAACAAAGAGATATTTTTGATGTTCTATATTAAGGTTGGTTAACTCATTATAGTATCTTAATTTTCTTTTATCCTCTAATTTTTTATGGAACCATAATTTCACCTTAAATTTAGATGTATTAATATTTTTAATTTTATCATTATTCTACAAAGTGATCTCTTCCTTTACTCCCCAATTATTTAGCCAAGATTTTCATATTAATTCCAATGCTACTTGAGTTGCAAGTTGTTTTGACTAGAGTTTGAAGAAATCTTTGGAAGCCACTTATTCCACGTCTTTTATCTTTCTCTTGTACTCTAGGTGTCGAGTCATATTCATTCTCTCAATGGGGGAAAGACTTTCTTTTACGAGGAGGATAGGATAGGGTGTATTGACTTTGATTTTGAGATTATAAGTTATAAAAACCTTTTGGATTTTCTCTGTATTTCTCCATGACTCTCTAGACATGTTATATCCCCAAACTTCACAACCATATAACATAACAATAGTGATGATAGTATCAAAAAATACTTTCTTCTTATCCCATAGACAAAGGTTTATTGATTTTCAATAGTTTTCAAGTCCATGATAATATTTCCATCCTCCATTTATCTTTTTCACAATGTTATAATTCCAATTAATCTTGTGATGAAGATCAATTCCATGATATTTGTATGAATTCACTTCCTCCAAACTATTGTTCCATTTATCCTTTTCTCAGTGCTATACTTCTAGTTAAGATTGTAATGAAGATCAATTACAAGATATTTGTATGAAGTCACTTGCTCCAATTTGTTATTGTCATACACAAAATTAATGTATGTGATATTTTTCAATTTAATTATCATAACCTTCATTTTGTTAGTGTTAACAATCATAGCCATACAAGAGTAAACATCCTTGATAATTTTTTGTTGCTTGTCGAGATCATAGGGACTCCTCACTATAAGGACAATATCTTCAACATAAATAAGAAGGATGATGAATGTACCAGTTAGAGTTGAGCCGACACAACATGTTTCTTCCAAACAAACCTCTAAATTGTCAATGCATATGCCAAAAAGGGTAGGATATAGTGGAAAACCTTTCTTAACCCCTATATTACAATTAATTCCTTCCATGTAGAGAAATGGGAGAGTAGACATGGTTTCCACACACACAAAAAAACTATGTTGAGTGATTTATTTAACAAATAATTGTGTGGATATAAATACATAAAGCAATGCCTCAATATAGACACACTATCTTAGCACACTAACAAACTATTGAGAGAATAACTCAAACACACACCAAAATAGGAGCCAACTAGTTTGAGAGAATATCTCATATCCAACTAGATCGAACAAGCTCTTAAAACTTATAAATATAATTCTCATGTAGAGACAAACTCTACCTCAAAATGACCAATAATAATAAAAATCACAACCTGTAAAGACAAATAGGAGTTACGCATTCCAACAATCCCCCTTAACAAGTACTTGTATCAATCTTTATCAAGTTAAATATTCATCATCGTCTAATCCTCTACAACAAATTCTCGACCATGAATCAAAGAACCTCCTCATTAGTAAAGTGTATTTCCACTCCAACCTAGAACTTACATCTCATACTTTTATCATGTAGACATCAACAATTGTTAAAGTCCATATAAAGGAACAACCATCCATTCAAATACATGGTTACATAACATCTACAATCGTCGATCTAATAGGATATCCTTTGGGTACATGGTTCAATGAACTTATTGATCAAATCCCCCTGAATGTACAAAATAATTTAGGTTTCTAAGAATGTTATGACTGAAGGGAGGCATATATATGGCTAAATGTGTATGATATGACCCCAAGGGGGGGCATATATGGGCCTAAATATACATGTAATGTGTAAATACATATGTAATAGGGTCATACTAGTGATAAAGGGTCCTCATGTGCAAGTGTGAATAACTATATATAAGAGATCATGTATTCATTATTAAGGGGAAAGGGGAACGATGAAAGGTAATTGGTTATTTACAGGGTGTTCCCCTATTATTTAAGGAGTTATTCTATAACTTATATATATTGGAGTTGTTCTCCATGTTTACATTATGTACATGGTTTGTACTTCTGTTATTTTATGATATTTTGAGTATTGAGATCATAACAATTGGTATCAGAGGTCAAGGTCTTAGGGTTTCGATGCTACACCTGAGACACCATGGAATTTTCACTATACCTTGTTTTATAAGGAATTGCAAAAGGAACCTCTTGGATTTTATTTAGTAGATGGATCAAGGTATGTGGGGAAAAAATTTCAGCTCCTGAGGCCTTGTAATTTTGGAGATATAGCGTGTGTAAGATAGGGTTCTGAAATCATCCTGAATTTAGTCATCTCAAAATTTTCTCTATACATTTTTTTTCTCTAACATTTCAGACCATGAAATGCAGAGGATATTCATAGAAATTATTAAGGTATATGTGATAAAAATTTTAGATTTTGGGTCATCCTAATTTTGTATATACACCCTGTGTAAGATAGGGTATGTCACTAGTCCTATTGACTAGTTGCAAACAGGTGTTCTGGATAAAATAGACATAACGTCTTCATAGAGGATCCAAATTGAGTGAGACCAGTTGCATTGAACAATGGACAGGCCATAGTAGTTCTGGTACAATTTTCATAATTTTATATCAATTAGTTTGCATAGGGCATGCTGTACAAGTTCTCTCTCCTGGAAAGGCCAAAAATCATTAAGGTGTGGGGAAGTTACCATAACTTCCACTTGGCACATCCAATTTTGGTCAGACCTGTGGAATTGTAGAGAAGAAATTTTAGAGCACTACAGGTTGCAATTTCATACTAATAAGGGACGAAATTGCATAGATACATCAGAAGTAAGGTCAGTCAGGAGGACAAGATCCAAATCAAGGTTTCCAAGGTATGTTGACTTAAAACTATCATAAATTTTGATTGGAATGTATGATTGAGATGATTCAAAATGAATTGGAAATATAAAACATAGAAGAGAATATTGGAACAAGGATTATAACTATTTGAGACATTTATCCTTAATATATGGAGGTTGGAAGTCCAGGATTGGGGTTAGACCTCAATTAAGAATCAATGACAATACCTAAATTTATAGGAGATGAAGATAAATATGAAATCAATCCTATGGAATGGTTGAGGTTGGTAAAATAATCTAATATGACTCCTACGAAGGAAATAAATTATTTTTTTGGTAAATATTGGAAGCAGTGGATGATTGTTGATCAAAATACTAGATGGCATTGCACATGGGAAGAATTTGAAACTCTCTTCTTGGATAAATGGATTAGGGATACACAATTCAGAGAGAAAGCAAGGGACGGGAAACAATATAGGGTTTGAAAGTCGCAGCGAGATAGGGTTTGAAAGTTGTGGCCACAACAGAGAGCAACATGAGCAGTAGGGGGGAGGGCAAGGGGAACTCCTCATACAAACAGGTAGTGGTGGACAGAGGAAAAGGGCCAAGAAGCAGAGTTTTCAAGGAACCAACAACAGGAACCTCTGGATCAGACCCAGGGAAGCATCAATAAATAAGTCGGGACAAAAATGAGACCATGGAGGAAGTCACTAAGGAGACTCACAATGAAAACCATGAGACCGAGAAGGTTAACAGGACACAAGAGCGCAACCCCTGCAAACCCAAAACAACATTGATACCCAAGGTGGTACTGGAAGACCCACAAATGCAACTCTATAGGGATAAAATGAATATGCATGCGCTCATATGAAAATTCATGGGGTTATGGCCCACATAAAGAACTTTGCGCAACTGGATTAAATACCACTGGAAGCCAAATGGAGAAGTGGAACTCCACCTAGGCTTGAAGGGTTTCTTCACAACAATCTTTATTAACCTGGAGGATAGGGACAAAGTCTTCAAGGAGGTCCATACTTCCATGCCTCAGCAGGACTCTACATGTAACCCTGGAAAGAAAATTTTGCCCCAGAGAAAGAAACGTTCAAAAAGGTACCAGTATGGTTGAGACTCTATTCCCTACCCCTAGACTATTGGCTTCCCTCTACCTTTGAAGCAATAATAAACAAATTGGGGAAATATGTCAAGACCTCAGAAGCCACCCTAAAGGAATATACACATCGTATGCAAGAATCTGTATAGAGATAGACATTTCTGGAGCACTCCCAAAAGCCATAAGTCTGGAATTTAGGGATGAGGAATGGATCCAAAACACAGATTACGAACAAATCCCCTTTAGATGTAGATGATTCCATGAGCATGGACACTTGATCAAAGAGTTCCCTCTAAACAAAAGGTAGGAAGCGGTAAATCCCAAAACACATGAAGACGAGGAAGGGTTTATAACCCCGAACCCCAAGAATAGAGAAAATAAAAAGAAAAATAAAACTTTGGCAGGAAATACCCAGGAAACCCATAATACGATGGAAGGAAGGGACCAAACAAGCAAAGGGACAACAAAAGAAAAGGACTCAACAAAAGTTCCATAAGTCAAGGACCAAGCAACAAAAGATCCCACCCAACAACGAAACATTACAATAGCTCAAGGGAGTTGTGCAACCCTGATGGACGGAGAAACAAAAGAGGACAACACTTCCATGAAAGACGTAGAGGGGGATGCAGAGATGACCTCGAGCGAAGTAGGTACAAAAGACTCCGATCTTAGAGACTTGGTGGAAAGGGAAGGGATATACCTTCCGCACATATTAGAACAATGGAAAAGGAAGGGATTCAACAACATACCAATAGAGAAACTCGACCGCATCTAATACTTGTTCCTCCTACGGGAGGAAGTCAAAGCTAGAGGACAAAAATACACAAATGGGGAGATATGACACCTAGGAGTGAAATCCGGTGAGGGACAATCGCAGCCATCACCCAAACAGACGAGAAGGAAAAAAGGAAGTAAATCAAACAACATAGCACAACAAGAGCTGGGAGCGCTACTGATAAAATCGGGTAAGATCAAGAAACTCTTTCCCCACTCTCCCCCACATGTTTAAAAATAAAGGTTATAACTTGGAATATAAGAGGCCTAAACATCCCAAGAAAACAAAGAATCCTTAGGAATAAACTAAAGCAGGAGCAACCAGATCTTTGTGTTATTCAAGAGACGAAATGTACTATAGATAGAAGGGAGAAAATCAATAAACAACACTAGTGCAAGTACAAGATGGCATCCATCGAAGACCACCAAAGGTCAGGGAACATACTCACTCTGTGGAACCCACAAATCCTAAATTTAATAGTAGCCGAGGAAACCAGGTACACCCTAATGGAAAGCATGAAAATCATAGGAAATACTGAGGAGATTCTATGCACAAATGTGTATGGGCCCCATGGGCCAGAGGAAAAGAAAGGAATTATTCAAGACCTAGAAGATATAAAAGGCCGAGCCACCAACCTGCACTGGATACTTTCAGGGGACTTCAACATTATCACCTCCCTTGTGGAAAAGAAGGGTGGTACGAGAAGATTGGATAGGGATGCAGAGGAGTTTTCAATTTTTATAGACAGAACAGAGATGGTAGACCTCCAAACCAAGAATGTCAAGTTCACCTAGACCAATAAATGGATGAACCAGTTCCAGGTAGCTACAAGACTTGACCGATTCCTTATATCGAAGTCAATCATCATGCAGGGGCTAACCTTAGACTGCAACATCCTCCCCTGGGGTGGATCTGATCACTGGCCAGTACAACTGGAAGTAGGCTTCCAAACAACACCTAAGAACAGACCCTTCATATTTGAGAAATTATGGATCAATCACCCGACTTTCAAGGAAAAAATGGTGGTGGGAGGAGCAACCGTAGAAAGGGACTAGGAAGTTCAAACTACACAAGAAACTTAAATACATCAGAAAAAAACTCAAGGAATGGAATAGGGATATCTTTGGGAATACAAACACAGAGAAAAACAACATCGAAGAAAAAATGAAAAAACTCCAAGAAACTTGCTTACAGGAAGGCTATATGAAGGATCGGAAACTCCAAATGACACAAGAATGGGAGGCGCGATGCCAGCAGGAGGAAACACTCTGGCATCAAATGTACCGCATCCGTTGGCTAAAGGAAGGAGAGCGGAACACCAAGTTCTTCAACAGAACAACCATGGCCAGAAGAGCCCATAAAAAAATTACAGAAGATCAAGGACCAGGATGGAATCGAGCGCGAGTCACATTAGGAGATCGAAATCTCTCTGGTCAGCCACTTCCATGGGATAGCCCAAGAACCTCATCAAGACAGATCGGAGGCCATCCATAAAATAACCCAACATATTCCATGCCTAGTTACCAAGGAACAAAACATCTTCCTGAACAAACCTATTTCCACGAAAGAAGTTGATCAAGCTCTCTAGGAAATGCCCAGTGGGAAAGCACCAGGTCCATATGGCTTCACTATGGAGTTCTTCAAAGCCTGTTGGGAAATTGTCAAATTTGACATCTATAAGGTAGTAGAGGACTCTAGAAGGTATGCCTCCATCCTTAAAGCACTAAATGCAACCATGATCACCCTAATCCCTAAAGAAAATGAAGCCAAAACCCTGGACCGGTATAGACCCATAGCACTTTGTAACGTGATCTACAAGATTATCTCCAAAGTCATAGAAAATAGATTGAAACCCCTCCTGCCTTCACTGATCTTGCAAGAACATGCAGGCTTCGTGGAAGGTATACAAATAATGGACAATATCATCCAGGCCCATGAGATCATTCACACCTTAAAACTTCATAAGAGGAGGGGAATGTTAATACAATTAGACCTAGCAAAAGCCTATGATAAAATTAGTTGGAATTACATGATCAAGACTTTGGAAGCCTTTGGTTTCATCCAACACTGGATCAGTTTGATTGTCAGCCTAGTATCCACAACAAGCTACTCGCTACTAATCAATGGAGCCCCGACCAAACCTTTCTGGCCCATGAGAGGGATCAAACAAGGTGACCCGTTGTCCCCCTTCATGTTCATTCTGATGATGGAAGGCCTCAGCAGGAGCATAAAGAGCGCAACAAAAAATGGAGAAATAACAGGGCTCAAACCCTTTGAAAATTTCCCTACTTCAACCCACCAACATTTTGTAGATGATACACTCCTCCATGGCATACCCATGGTCAAAGAAGCCAAAGCCTACAAACGCATCCTAGAAGATTTTGGAGAAGCCTCGGGTGCTGAGATCAACCACTCCAAGTCAATGATCTTTTTCTTTAATACCAACCCAACTATCCAAAGGAATTTGACTAACATTCTAGGCTTTGAACGAAAACCATTCCCAACCAAGTATTTGGGGGTTCCTTTGATAGACAAAGTATATAAGTTGTCAACTTGGGAAGGAGTAATAAACAGGTTACAGGAGCAGGTAAAAAACTGGACGTATAGGTCCCTTAATATAGCTAGCAAACTGATCCTAACTAAGACTCTCTTACAAGCTATCCCAACCTATATGATGTCAGTCTTCCCCACTCCACAGGGGATCCTACAGAAAATCAGATCCATCCAGAGGAACTTCTTGTGGCGAGGTGAGAAAACAAAGAAAAAATGGGCCCTGGTGGCTTGGGAGAAAGTCTCCAGGCCAAAAAGAAAAGGAGGCTTGGGGCTGCAAGATCCACAAATGACCAACAATGCATATGGGGCGAAACTATGGTGGCGTTGGGTCAAAGAAACTACAACACCTTGGGTAAACCTATGGAAGGAAAAGTACGCACTGAACACCTGCGATTAGGAAAGAATCCACTTTGGAGGAACCAGGGAAAGCTCAACCATATGGAACCTAGCATGGCGCAACAAAGCATGGATTCAGACACACAAATTTTGGGAAATCAAGATTGGCAAAACAACCAGATTCTAGGAGGACGCTTGGGAATAGGAACCAAGGATGGAAAACCTTGACAAAGGGATACTCCAATAGGACCTCATCACGCAAGGAAAAATCAACTTCTATCGATACTGGCAGTAGGGAATGGACCGCAACAAATGGAGAACCTGGGACAATATTATTCCTCAGAACAAGGAGATACCTGCAACAACAATAAAAGAGGTGGAGGAGGAACTGGGTAGACAGAAAATAACATTAACGGAAGAAGAAGACCAGCTAAGGTGGGGAAAAAAGGATGGAGGGGAATTCAACCTAAAATAATTCTGGCACTGTATGGAGGACCTAGACCAAGACGACCTAGCGCAACACTGGAATAATCTCTAGAACAACCCCCAATGGAAAAATATTAAGATATTCTAGTGGCTAATATTACACAACCGCATCCTAACTTGGGATAACCTAAGGAAAAGATGTTTCACTGGTCCGTCAAGATGTCATCTATGTCAAACTCAGGAAGAAACAACCAACCTTCTCCTCGACGAACGTGCCTACATTGCATAACTGTGGAACTGGCCAACAAATATCTTCCGTCAGTCAGATAGGATCCATGGTAACATAGCCGCAACAATCAATATCTGGAGAGAAAAGTAGAGTGACCAAGTAGAGGTGAACCTCCGTTGGATCCTCACCCCAAGAATGATCATATGGTCGACATGGAAGGAAAGGAACAGACACATTTTCAGAAACCAAAGCTGGCCAGAAGGGAAGATCAAGGAAACAATAACCTCCATGATACGTGATACAGTGATGAGAAGCAACTGCCAGGAGGGTAGCATGCAACCCACTGATCAGGATTCTAGAGTCCTATAGGTTTCCCAACTAACCGGTGGGTGCAACCCCAATCCAAACAGACGACAGCCGTAACTCCAAGTAGGTGAGCGCAACTAGAAACGACCACCTTCAGGATCTCTCAAGTTGAATTTTGATGGGGCGGCGAAAGGAAAACTAGGAATAACAGGTCTGGGAGGAGTAATTAGGGATAGTAAAGGGAACATCATATGACTTTACGCAGGGAGCCTAGGCAAATCCACCAATAACACCGCGGAATTTGGGGCTCTAGAGACAGGTCTGGATATTCTCAGCTGGGAGGGGATGACGAACACCATAGTGGAAGGAGACTCTGCACTAGTCATAAACACAGTGAGAAAACTCCAAAATGGTACCAGAATATGCAAGATCCAGAGGCACTGGCGATTGGCCTACCTACTAAAAAAAATCCAGGAGCACTTGCGGACAGGGATCAATGTGGAGTTACATTGGGTGAGGAGGTCAACAAATGGACTAGCGGACAAAATAGAAAACGAGGGGGTCGAGAATGAAGGTCCAAAACCGGACACAATCTGGAGCAACATCCCACAAGGCCAATTCCGAGCAGAATGCACCCAACTTGCGGAAAAATACTGGAATAACAGGAGTAGTACGAAAGATTACGACAAGAATGGAGGCACAACAGACACCGTAGGACAAGTAGGTCCCAAACAAAATCTGATGGCCCACCAATCAAATAAGGTTGCAAATGAAAACCCAGATCACACATCAGGTGAAGGTACGACACCACAACCCCATCAATAAAAAGAAGTACAGAAGTTACCCATTGGAAAGTGGAAGAGATAAATCGCAGGCGACAACGGATGATGGACCTAACTCGCATGAGGCAAAGGATGATGGACGACAGGTCTCACCAGGTCCAAGTAGGAACACACCTCACCTAAGTACCGAGATGGGACCGGGAAAGGGATGGCATACAATGAGCACGACAGAGCATTGGCACAGGGATAATGACAGGGTCATCAATTGCACATGCTCTGGAACAGAGTCTTCTGACTGGCATTACCACCTTTATGAGAATATCATGATTGCAAGGATGGTACCACAACCGGGTTGGCTCCATAAAGGCTGGGACACCAGAACTTATCACAGAATGAGGCATTGCAATTACAGGGGCCACCTTACTTATCAGAAGGAGGTGCAACTGTTATCCACAATTTTGGTCATTGTGATGATGTCATGGTGATGTCATGATGATAGCAAATCAAACTCCTCATTAATGGACTCCTTCCTGAAAAGGGTTTCTCTTATCTATTTCCAGAAGTCATGTTTTGAGAAATGTTCGCAGGCTGCATATATACTCTCCTGCGGGAATCCTTCATTCTCGTAGGTTGCATTCAGCTAGGGTGCAAACTTCTCGCACTGTAATCATTGCCAGGGTGCGGACATCTTTTTACAAAGGAAAAAGATAAGATTCTCGAGCCTTCTAGAAGGGAATCTTCTAGAAGGGTGAGTTGGTATTCGAATGGTTGTTCAGAAGTTGGCATTCCAGATTTATTGGGATCATTCTTATCCTAGCAACTAACCTATTCTCTCTTATAAAT
>SNQJ01S0013582.1:85442-100962 GCA_010110895.2 Picea sitchensis
TTGTCTTACTATTACTCTCATCTACCATCTCTACACCCTCTCTAATAATACCTATCCTCCTTAATTAGTCTCACTCACTTGAAATTCTACAACAAGAAGTCAAAATTTTGATATATGTTCTTAAACCATAAATCTGAAATGTTATTTGAAAATCTACTAAAAAAAAAAAAAATCTGAACATGATGATATTTTTCCACATGTTACACAAGTTTTTGATTAGAAATTTTGTTATCCATGACTCTTTGCATTATGAAAATAAAGGTGTTATAAAGTTGTTACTGCAAGTAGGAGAACTCAAACAAAAATATATTAAGATCAAAATCTTGTTGGCAATTGATATTTTTATTTCAGATTTATGAAATCTGCTTCATTAAATGCCCAACTCTTAAATTTAGATGTTTGTTTGAAAAACATGAATTAGTTATGATTTATTTTGTTTTGTTTTGTTTTTAATAAACAACTACAAAATTTCTGAAATTTTGTAGCTATTTCTGAATTTTATCTTTTATTTTTGTTACTTATGGGTTTTTGTTTATAACGGGAAGTATGAAATGAGTGATGTGAACCTATATTTTTGCATCATGATTCTCCACAAATCTCAAGAACAAAATCATGAAGAATATTAATTGGTGTTCATTAAGACTCAAGATTATTTTTTTTAAATAAATCTTTGTACTATTTTGTATATAATTAGTTATGTTTAGCCTATAGTTTGAGAATTAAAACAATTTCATAATTTCTCATTCCTAACTTTAATGGAGGATAACTACTTTTAGTTATGGAAGGTAGTTACATTTTTTATGAAACTCTTTTCATAAAAAAAGAGAGAAAGAAAACTAAGAAAGGGCCGATATGTAATTGAAGGGGAAATTCTTCTACAAGATAAAGGCTACATTACATTGTTGTATGGTGGTATTTTGTTGTTGTGGAGGACTATGTAAAATATAGAGTTATTCTAATTTAATAGAAGGTTTCATTTATATGCATTACTGTAAGAATTGTCTACTTGTTATTATTTCATTTTATTTACTCGATTTTGATTCAAATTATGTTACGAATTAGTGTATTAATAATTGATTGTAACATTGTTGTTAATCTTGGTTATGTTATACTATTCATAATTATGTAACTTGCTATATTTGCAGAACTTGACAAGATTTAAATTAGCATTAATTTTGAGTTCACTGAGACTTGATGATGATAACTGATAACTATTTATTACTTTACCATAATCTTGTCTTGTATTATGTTATATTGAATCAAATGAACCATTTCTCTAGTTCGATGTAAATATTATATTGGATTCATGTTATATATTTGAGTTTTAAGTATATGTTGTGATCACTTTAATAACTATTTATTGAAGTTATTTCATGGCATATTTGTGTTCATAGTTCACAAATCATATGAACTAATTCTATGGTTTGTGAATGAATCCTAATTTGAAATTCAATATCAGTGCTATCTCCCTTTTAGACATTTTTCTCTTGATTAGGGGTAAGGTTGTCCTTCTCCTAATTAAGATAGAATTTCCTATTCATTTCTTGCAACTTAGAGTAGATTTATATTTAGAGTAATTTCACTTCATTTCTTTAAGTCTCTTTTGGTAAGAGTAGATCATAGCGTGGATTCGTTGAGCCCTTATTTCAGTAAAGGATTACCTTCTTCAAGCAGGTGCAAGAAGGTAATTCCTTTTACTTTGTATGTCGATAAAAGCCAGAAACATGACATCTTACAAGATACAATATTTTATATATATTTGTATATATAAAATTGTCTAGATTAGATTGATATTAGATTAGGCTAGTCTTAGGACAAGTGTAGCTAAAGACCCATAGAACCAGTCGAAATCACTTTTTCAATGGATAAGGGTCTAATTGGGACACTGGTTGAGTGATCTCCCTATGATGTTGAACATGGTCATTGTTTTCCATCAACATTTTTGGCATTGGAAGGAGGGACACCGATGAGTGTGCATAATAATTTGGTTCTTATTTGAGCTATTCATTTTAACTTTATTATTATTTTTAATGGCTCTTTCTGAACTGCCCATTCGAAGTTGCATCTATGGTCGAGCATCTTTCAGTATTCCAGTAAAGGTATTTAAGCACTTGTCAAAGGTAAAGTTCAATGGTGAGTTAAATTTTTTTGCATTTGACCACATCTTTCAATTTATTTTAAATTGTAAAAATTTTGATATTGATGATGGTGTTATTTGCATAATTTTCACTCTCACTTTAACAAGTCAAGCCAAAGACTAGTGTACATCCTTTCTAGTTTCTTCTATTCATGGCTGGGATGAGTTCACAATACATTTTCTTCATACTTTTTAGGACTACAATTATGACAAGGTATGTGACCAACTTGAAACACTTCATAGATTTGAAGGTGAGTCTTTTAATGATTTTCTCTTTTGATTTAAATTGATTTGTCTACAGTTAAAATCTAAAGACTTATATCCTCAAATTGAGTTAGTAGGATGGTTTAAACATTTAGTTTCTTTTCCATGTATTTCTAACAATCACGATGAATCAGAAAATATAACATTTTTAGGAATATTCTCTGCTATTGAGGAACCAACTGTTGATAAATTTGTAAATCAACAAGAAAATCAACAGCTAGCGATGCAAATTGAAAATTATAATGAAGTCCAATCTAAGGTAATATTTTTTTAATTTTATCATTCTGAGATTGATGATCAATCACAATGAGGAATCTGAAATTTGCATTAAAGAAAATGAGCATGAATATTCAGGTACATATCATCAAATAGCCATTTCTACCTTTATCGTGATCTTTTTAATGAAAATAATTCAATTGTTAATCAATCAACAATTCCTCTGTACATAAATGTTATCTTATAAAATAGAGGGGTTTCCATACATCCAATAGATAATGAATTGTCAATTATAGATCATGAAAAGGAATTTTTAAATAACTATATTTTTAATAAACCTGAAAATAGCTATCATTTTGAATTTGATAATTCTTTTGGTTCTAGTGTATCTTATGATAAGGAAGAGAATGCTAATAAAAAATGTGAATCCATGTATGATTATGATTTAAGGATTGAGAATTCAGAGACACTTAACCTTCTAGTGATGGTTATGTCAGGTTGTCACATTCTTAATTCTTCAAGTCAATCAATATTTGAAGATGAGAACAACCCTATTTCTGTACATGTTCTGATAAATTCTCATTTTCATACTTCTAATCATTTTTTTATATTTCAATGTTCAAGAGTCCATACCAATTTATGATTCTAAAGTTTTCATTCATGTTCATGACCCTAAATCCTGTTAACTTCCACAAGAAGATGTCAATAATAGTTTCAAATGCATTATCATGGTTGACACTTGTGTGAAGGAAATTTTTTCAAATGAACCCCAACTGTCCTCTAACATTATTTGTAGAATCGATGTAAATAAAGATACATCATTTGAATCCTCCTCTTCTTCCAAATCTCACCAATCCATAACATATACTCATGATTATTTTTATGACCCAATAGATATATGGTTGGAGAATTGGTTGAAAGAGAGTTCTCTTGTAAACAAAGTGTTATGTTTTGTTTTATTAGGAATTAATGTACATAACATATTTGGTTTTTCTTTTAGAGTAGTAATATTTTTATTTTTATCATTGTTACTGATGTTTAACATGTATATATGTACATGTATCAAAAATTTTGAATGGCTCCACTGGAAGCATGACTATATGTATTCATATTTCCCTCCTAAAGTTAGAGTAGGAGTAGGTTTCGTTTAGTGTAGTTTCATTTTATTTTAAGTGCATATTCAATAAATGATGATCTTAAGCGTATATGAACTTAATCAAATCCACAACTTCTTCATACTTTATTTTTATCATTAGAAGAGGTTATTTCTTTATGGTAAGTCTCATATGCCTATTTTCAACCTTGACTATTTTTTTTCTTAGTGATTTTAGTTTCAGTTATGTTTTAATATTCGTTGATTTAATTTTTGTTTTGTTGGTCCTCAATATTAGGTGCAAGCCTAGATTTGAAATTCGCCCACCTTGCCCTCATGGTTCATAGAGCAGTTGTGGTGATAATTAATGACAAATAAGTCACGTCAGGGAAGTCTCTATGTTCATTTATTATCTTGTTATTTTCTTTGAAACATTGAATTTTTAAAAGAAGATATTTGTAAAGAAAAAGACACTTGATGTAACTTTACCTTTTAGTCATGACTTCCCCCTAGTTTTAGGTGTGGCATTTTCTTTCAATTTTTTTGGCTTTACAATTTGCTTTTCTTTCATATTTGTACTTTCATTCTTGTTTGGATTTAAAAATTTTAGTTTTGATTTGTTTTGGTTTTTGATTGGATTTTATAACATTTCCAAAATTCTGGGGATATTTTTTCCTACCCAACATTGGTTGATCAACTTAGGGAAATATGTTACTCTATCCTTTTCTAGGATTTTATTTATCGAAATGTCATTTTTACCAATTTTCACCTTCTTATACACTAACTATTAGCTATGGGGAACATTTAGACACATTTCAAGCATTATAAGCTTATCTTTAAAAAGGAAATAATTTTTGGCATTATTTACCTTGAATCCATCCCATCCCCTCCACATATAAAAGCCTCTACTTGGGTAGATGAGCATAAACTAGTGAGGTCAAATTCAACTGGTATTGCATCCAATGTTGCAAGTAAAAACCCTCTTGTACCACCCCACTCTCTTCACCCAATTGTTAAAAGGAATTCTCCCAGTATATAAATCTAAAGGGTGGAATTAGAGAGTTGAAAGCACATTAGCATAGGAAATGTGTGCAAACCCTTCGGGGTACTGAACAGGATCGTTGGGAACAGGTAAATACACACATGGTACTAAGACAACTTCGTCGAAGTATTGAATAGGCCTACTGGTAGCAAAGCAATGTTGGGTAAAGAGCTAATTTTTTTAATAGATGCATGCTAATATTTAACAACCTCCTAGATATTTTTACTATCCAATAGTAGAGATGCATTTAAAAAATTAATGAACATTCCCTATTTTTGGATTCACTGTCTCGAAATTAGGCATTCAACTACTTTCATCTTTAAAAACTTATTTTTCTTTGATTTTGTCTTATGTAGGACCTTTGGGAATGGTGTCTTCTATGAGAAATGTTTGAAAGCTTTAATTTTTATCTTTGGTAAATTTAGTCCTATCATTTTATAACTAGAGATAATTGCTTCTTCCCCATGTGTCATCATTTGTTGTCACTTACAACAACCTCCCAAATTTGTGTTTAATGATTAATGAGAAAATTTGGGCTCCCCTTCTATATTTGGAAATTTTCTTAATTTGGGTTATATTCTTTGACTTTATTTTGTAAATACATTTGAGATTGAGATTTTAAACTGAACATTAATGTGTTGATATGTTTACAATTAAAGGCAATTTAAAGCGTGACCCCTATTTATATCGACCATGCACATGGAATTCAAAAGACAATTTCAAAGTCTCACATATGGCATATGTCTTGCGAGTCAATTTCATCATTTTTTTTAGTTGTTTTATTCTTGATCACATTCTTTTCATACATGTTCATAGTTATATTTTTACTTGAGCTATAGAATTTAATGGGTTATTAAATTGTTATTTTTCATTCTAAGTTTATTTTTATTTTTATTATCTTATATTATTTTATTATCTTATATTATGGGGATGAAGAATTAAAATGTTATGTTTCTTATTCATCCTATTTAATAACCTACCTTATGTTCAAATACATGCCCAATATATTATGTATTAACTTGTAATATGAGCAATTTGATAATCATAACAACAATGTTTTTTATGACCATTGTCTTGACTAAATGTATGATTTCAATGACAAAATATTTCGAACAGTGTGTCTACCATATGGCATTTCGTTTTACCTTTGCTTGCTCTACGAAGAAGACGAGGACGTCTTCCTCTTTCCCACCATAACTAGCAATCAATTCGCACATAATTCTCAAGACAAAATCTGAAGTTACTCTCATTCTCATAATTTGGGGATTTTTGTGTTATAGAGTTTTCATTTGGCTGTGGATGAGGGTATTGATATTTTTCTCTCTGCATTTGTACTTTCATTTCAGATATTATTTGTGATCTTCCCTGAATTATATTGCATATTTAAATTTGAGCCTCTAGATTCAAATTTGTTGAAGCCAACAAATACAAATAACCCAGGTTTCAAATTGATTCATTTTCTACAGGTTGTTGGGATTTTGCACTAATTTTTAATCAGTAGATTTCAACAATTTGGGGGATTTTCGAATTTAGTGGGTTTTTATTCTATTAAGAGCGAGGGTTTCTTGTATTCACTCTTGTATGCATGCATTCACTATGGATTATGCATTCATGAGCTTTGCTAAGTGGTATTATGTTTTGTATGGATGAAATTTTGAGATGAGAACCAGAGATTTTGCAGGTATCCAGAGATTTTTCTCTAGGTTTAAATAATTTGGGGATTTTGTTTTCCATATTTTTATATGGTAAAACAGAGGTATGATCTCTATCTATATTTCAATATCAGATTATGAATGAAGAGAAAACCCAAATTGAACATTTATACTCTGTTTACAATTGGTTTGGTTATATTTGTCCCTGTATTAAAAAAAAAATTATTTTTATTTTTGATGGGTTTAAGTTTGAGAATCAAATCTAATTATAGAGGCTAGATGGATAATATTTTTATTGTTTTTCCATAGCCTCACTGTAATTCTAACAGAATCTCATTCAAATCAGAATAATTTTCTCCTTAGAAATAAGTTTTCTGAAATGCATGAGTCAGTTTGTAATTTCCTAGAAATTTTAGACACGGTTCAAACCCACAAGTTTTGTTTGGAGTTAATAAAACTTCTTCAAGAAGAAACTCTGCAACAAGAAGTCAAAATTTTGAAATATGTTCTTAAACCATAAATCTGAAATGTTATTTGAAAATCTAATAAAAGAAAAGAAAAAGAAAAAATCTATAAATATGATAATATTTTTCCACCTGTTACACAAGTTTTTTTATCAGAAATTTTGTTTTCCATGACACTTTGCATGATGAAAAGAAAGGTGTTATAAAGTTGTGCCTGCAAATAGGAGAACTCAAACAAAAATATATTAAGATCAAAATCTTGTTGGCCATTGATATTTTTATGAAATCTCTGTCATTAAATGCCCAGCTCTTAAATTTAGATGTTTGTTTAAAAAAACATGAATCGGTTATGATTTATTTTATTTTATTTCATTTTTAATAAACGGCTACAAAATTTTTGAAATTTTGTAGTTGTCCCTAATTTTTATCTTTTATTTTTTGTTGGGTTTTTATTTATGATGACAGGTATACAATGAGTAATGTGGACCCATATTTTTGCATCATGACTCTCCACAAATCTTGAGAATAAAATCATGAACAATATTAATTGGTATTCATTAATACTCGAGATTATTTTTTTAAAATAAATCTTTGCATTATTTTGTATATAATTAGTTATGTTTAGGCTATAGTTTGGGAATTAAAACAATTTCATAATTTCTCATTCCTAACTTTAAAGGAGGAAAACTATTTTTAGTTATAAAATGTAGTTACATTTTTTATGAAACTCTTTTCATATAAAAAGGGAGAAAAAAAACTAAGAAAGGGTCAGATATGTAACTAAAGGGAAAATTCTGCAACAAGATAAAGGTTGCATTACATTGTTGTATGGTGGTATTTTCTTGTTGTGGAGCACTGTGTAAAAGACAAAGTTATTCTAATTTAATAGGAGGTTTCATTTCTATGCATTAGTGTAAGAATTGTGAACATGTTATTATTTCATTTTATTTACTCAGTTTTGAGTCAAATTCTATTACGAATTAGTGTATTAATAATTGATTGTAACATTGTTGTTAATCTCAGCTATGTTATACTATTCGCAATTCTGTAAAGCTATATTTGCAGAACCTAACAAGATTTAAATTAGCATTGATTTTGAGTTCATGGAGACTTGATGATGATAACTAATAACTATTTATTAGTTTACCATAATCTTGTCTTGTATTATGTTATATTGAATTAAATGAACTGTTTCTTTAGTTCGATGTAAATATTATATTGGATTCATGTTATATATTTGAGTTTTGAGTATATGTTGTGATCACTTTAATAACTATTTATTGAAGTTATTTCATGGTATATTTGTGTTCATATTTCACAAACCATAGGAACTAATTCTATGGTTTGCGAATGAATCCTAATCTCAAATTCAATATTAGTCCTATCTCCCTTTTAGACATTTTTGTCTTGATTAGGGGTAAGGTTGTTCTTCTCCTAATTAAGATAGAATTTCCTATTTGTTTCTTGAATATTAGAGTAGATTTACATTTAGAGTAATTTCACTTCATTTCTTTAAGTCTCCTTTGGTAGGAGCATATCCAAGCGCGGCTTCGTTGAGCCCTTATTTCAGTACAGGATTACCTTCTTCAAGCAGGTGCAAGAAGATAATTCATTTTCTTATGTTTGTCGATAAAAGATAGAAACATGACATATTAGTAGATAGAATATTGTATATATCTTTCTATATATAAAATAGTCTATATTAGATTCACATTAGATTAAGCTACTCTCGGGACAAGTGTAACGTGAGACCCATAGAACTAGTCAAAATCACCTTTTCAATGGACAAGGGTCTAATTGAGACCTTGACCAAGTGATCTCTCATTTTTGGCCATCAACAGGGTCTCATGAGTTGGTTAAGATGCTTTCTCATTTTTTTCCTTGAGTTTTTATTAGATCCTAAATTTGTGGATCTCGTCTCCTTGAATTAATGGAGCTAAGGAAACTATATAAACTCCTTATGTAAGCTTTGGGTTTCATCCTCTGGTGGATCACCTCTTGAGGGGTCCCTTTATGGAGTTGATGAGAGAGTCCATTTGATGCCACATTCTTATGAAAGACCACCCTTTGTCAGAGGAGATCATCTCTTTGTAGGAGAGACATTGCCACATGATTGTGACAGATCTAGCCTTGTATTGTCAGAGGAGATCGTATCTTTGTAGGAGATACATGGCCACATGATTGTGAGAATATAGCTCTTTGCATTGTGCATGAGAGAATATCTTCGATACTTCCACCTATTGTGGGAATTCTATTGCCACTTGTTGATGTGGGAATTCATCCCTTTGCATTGTAAAGGAGAGTATATTTGAAGAAGAGAATGAAGCATTTCATGGATTTTATGAGCCCAAAGATGTAGCCAAAAGGTTCTGGTGAACTCCATTAAGAAATCAATGATCTATTTTATCATGTTTTATTATGCATGTTTTTATTTCTGCAATTATGATTATTAAATGCATTAAGTAAAGGATTATGAGACTAATATCACATTCACCAAATTAATATTCAATTAGGATTCAAGCCTTCGTGAATACATCTTTTCACCTTTGATGCAATCAAGTTCAATAGATCCAAAATTTTAAATTTGACCTTAATGGGGTGGCCTAGAACCAAATCAAGTTTGGTATCAGTGTCACCCCAGTTTCAGATCATTATGAATGCCTCTCATCTCTTTATGACTGTGAAAACCTAGTTTCTACAGTCCCCATAGATACCATGGGTGAGACTTCACCTTCTTCCGGGTGATGTCGAAAGGTCCGGTATCTTAGGGCTTTTTTGGTAGATTAATGTTGAACATTGGGTCTTCCCACTACGTGCCAATAGAGACATTGATTTCCCTATTGATTTGGTGATAGGAGATACCCTAGTGTCCAAAACACCTTACAGAATGAGCATACTAGAGTTGAAGGAGTTGCAAATGCATCTTAAAGAACCATTAAATAAGGGGTGTATACACCCAATTGTGTCACCTTGGGGTGCCCTAGTTATTTTGTGAAGAAGAAAGATGGAACCTTAAGTCTATGTATTTATTTTATATAGATGAATAAGGTCACCATAAAGAACAAATACTCCTTACCAAGGATTGATTATCTGTTTGATCAGTTGAAAGGTGTCAGAGTATTTTCCAATATTGACTTGAGATCATGCTATCACCAAGTGATGATAAAGGAAGAAGATATCAACAAGACAACATTCAATACAATATATAGGAATTATGAATTTATCATAGTGCCATTTGGGATATCAAATTCCCTAGATGTTTTCATGTACATGATGAATGAAGTGTTTAGGGAATACCTAGACAAGTTTGTAATTGTGTTCCTAGATGATATAATCATCTACTCAAAAATAGAGGAGGAACATGAGTAGCATTTAAGAATGGTGCTAAAAGTTTTAAGAGATCATAAATTGTATGCCAAGTTAAGTTCATCTTCTATCAAAAGAATATTCACTACTTGGGTCATATTATTCCAGGAGATGGGATAGTGGTTGATCTTGAGAAGATAGAATCCACTAGAGGATGGGAAAAGCCAAGAAATGTTATAGAAGCTAGATCACTCATGGGTCTTGTAGGTTATTACCAAAGATTTATAAAAGGTTTTTCAAATATTGAAATCCCTATCACTTCTTTGCAAAAGAACGAAGTGAAATTTGAATGGACTCTCGAATGTGAAGAAAGATTTCAACTTTGGAAAGACATAATGACTAGTGCATCAATATTGAAGATTGCATACCCGAATGAAGATTTTGTTGTGTGCATCGATGCGTGCAAGGAAGGGTTCGATGGAGTCCTCATGCAAAAGGATAATGTGGTATGCTACGAGTCCATAAAATTAAAAGAGCATGAGAAGAATTATACTACACATGAATTAAAATTAGAAACCATTATTCATGTGTTGAAAATGTGGAGACATTACCTCATGGGGAGAAAAATTGAGTTAAGGACAAACCATTATGGTCTGAAACATTTTTTTGGACAACCCACATTAAATGTCAAGTAGACTAGATGGATCAAATTTCTTAATGAATATGACTTTGAAATTAAACACATCAAAGGAAAATGGAATCAAGTGGTTGATTCACTCAACAAGAGATCATGTGATATGCATATTGCATCCATCAACATGTATAAGACTGATTTGAATGATAAAATTATTGAAGCAACAAACTCAGATCAACACTACTTGAAAATAAAAGAAACATTACAACGGGGTAATTTGTAGCATAAATTTAAAGACTTTCAGTTGAAAGAGGATGGAATCCTCATGTATAGGGGAAAGGTATATGTGCTAAATTCCAGAGAAATGAAAAATACAGTGTTGAGCAAAATTCACGACGTGCCATATGTCGGACACCCATGATATCAAAAATCCATTACAACTATGAGGAGCCAATACGTTTGGCTCAAAATGAAGAAATAAATGGTTAAGTATATCACCGGGTGTCTAGAGTGTTAAAAGGTAAAGGCTAAGCATACACATCCAACTAGAATACTAAAACCATTGACCATTCTTGAGTGGAAATGGGAATTGGTTATAGATTACTTTATTACAAAGTCACAAAGTCACCTAGTGGTAGTGGTGGATAAATTGACTAAGGCTACAAATTTTATTCCAGTGAATATTACTCATAAGGAAACAATTATTGCAGAGATATACATGAAATAAGTTTCCACGCTACATGGAGTGACCAACAAAATAGTTTAAAATAGGGATCCCAAATTTACATCCAAATTTTGGAAAGGTTTGTTCAAAGGATTTGGAACAAGTTTAAATCTTAGTACAGGGTATCACCCATAATCTAATGGATAAACAGAGAGGACTAATAGGGTAGTTGAAGACATGCTCAAAATGTATGTGATGGACCAACCATCCAAGTGGGAGGACTATATTCATTTAGTTGAATTCACTTACAATAAAGAGTACCACAAATCATTAAAAATGAGTTCATTCGAAGACTTGTATGGAAGGAAGTGTAACACACTAGTGAAATGGAATAACCGAGTAGACAGAGTTGTTATTGGGTCATATTTGCTAAATGAAATGTAAGATCAAATGAAAAATATAAAGCATAATTTATAAGCTATTCATGACAGGAAAAAGAGTAATGTGGAGAAGAACATGACCTACAAATATTTTAAAGTGGTCAAACGTGTATTTTTAAAAGTGAAAGTGAAAGTAAGTTTGTTAAGATTGGGTTGCTGCCCAAATTTGGTAGTAAGATATTGTTGGCATTTTGAAATATTAGAGAAGATAGGTCTAGTAACATACATGCTATATTTTCCTACATCCATGAGAGTGCATAATGTATTTCATGTGTCATTATTAAATAAATATTTTCATGACCCTAACCTCATAATTGATTGGACTGTGATCCAGGTGGAACACGAAGGAGAATTCTAAGTGGAACCAATGCACATCCTTGATAAAAAATTCAAGGTGCTAAGGAACAAAGATATAGGGATGTTTAAGGCTCAATTGACCTACTATGATCCTAAAGATTCTACATGGGACACAAAGAAACCATGCGGGAGGAATATCCACAAAATTTTGATAATTTTTAAGAAAACAAAATATAAAAATGCAAGACCCCTTTTTGGGACAACTAGATTTTTTGAACCACATATCAGATTTTTGGCCGACCTATGCTAGGAGAAATTATAAATAATGGTACAACCCGATGGACTGAGGACAGTGAAGGGGGTACATTCCTTGGGTCAATAGGTTGAGAGGAACATGATATCGTGGTTGGAACTACTGTTGGAGTTGTGAAATTGCAAAATTTTTATTTTTCTCAGTATTGTGATGTAAATTTGTACATGTATATCGGCATATTGTTGTCCATAAAGGACAGTGCAGGATTGTAGGAGAGAGGGAATATAACATCCCCACTATAATGCCCTAGTTTAATTAATGCATAATGTAGATATGAATGTGGCTATGGCGAATCAATGTAACATGTGAATTGTATTTCTGGATTTTTATTAAATAAAATGTGATTCCAACTGCTAGGGGACATGGATAGAGATGGGGGGTGATAATCCACAAAAGAGGAGGGGTCTAGAAAGGGGGTTTTACCCATGAGTTTAATTCCCATATGTTTTTCTTGTTTTTAATGTTTTGAGTGAACCTTCTGGTTTTTCCCTTGAGTGTGGAAGAGCCCAATCATTGAATATTTGTAAGAGGGTGGGTGTGAGGAGTCATATCCCATAGTTATTGGGAGCATGGAATTTAGTACAATCAGTTTAGGGATGAGTGTGAGTCAAGAAAAATAACAAAAGGAGAGGAAATTTATATGGCCAATAGGGAATTTTTAGACTAAAAAAGAAAGTTTTTAGGCTTGCATAATAACCAAGTTATCAGGTCTAAAGAGTGAACTCTTGAGATATTTTCACTACAACAACAATATTGTTGTTGTTTTTCATTTCATGGTAGTTTTCCTAGCAGTGAATTCTCTTGAGTTCCCAATAGTAAGATTCCTGGTTACCCGCACCAAAGAGACAATGATAAACAAATGGGATGTCGGATGGACTAAGAGTAGTGAAGGGGTACATTCCTTGGTTTGGCCAAGTTGAGATGAAAAGACTAGTGGAAAACGAGATAGATGTAGGAGAATGATAGTGGGTTGTGGGATTATATGATTTGTGAGTGGATAGTGAGAGACACCCTCTTTTTTGGATTCCTAGAACTATCTCAAGGGTGACTTGTTGTTGATATTGGGAACAACACGTCTATGGTTGGGTGGAACATTTGTCCCAAGCAGTCAGTTGCATAATTGTTTAGAAAGATAATTGTTTTATATATTTTTTGTGTTGCATTATGAGTTTTAATTGTTGTGCATTAAATCTAAGTATGATAATGCTTTATATGATTATGTGATGAATTTATTAGTTACATTCATGTTTATTTATAATGTTGTGGATGCATCTAATTAATGGTATCATAAAATGGTTAAATCTATGAGTTTTCCTATAGCTAGTAAGCTACATGATATGTTAGTAAAAAGTTTTTGTTTATATGTGTATTCCACATGTAATGAAGCTTAGTCAAGCTAGGGAACGTTACAAAAGATATGACGAGATGTCGAGTGCTTATTTAAAAAATGGTAGAAACCTATATGTATAATATAATGTGTTTCCCCTCAACATTGTATGGTAGAAAAAAAATATCTTTTATTCCAATGAGTAAAATGGATCCAAATGTGTTTAAAAGAATTCATGTGACTATGTTAATAAAAGATAAATGTAATTGTACAAATATATTAAAATATAAATGTACATTGCATTTAGTTTTCATTAAATAACACTAAAATAAACAATAATAAATAAATAAAAACTTGACTAACTTTCACTTCGAAAACTTCAACCAAGCCTATGTGGAAATTGACAAATAGAAGAAAACTCAAAATTTAGGAAATTTTGTGAATATTGACATTTCCAATCTATTATGTGCGTGTATGTCTTTCCTTTATAACCTTTATGTGATTTGTGCAACCTTATACGTTTTGCAAAATATTATAAAAATATTTATAAACATAATTTCAAATTTTTTATACATTTTATACAATTATTTAAAGAGGAAGGATGTTGCAAAGCTCAATTGTTAATGTGATATTCACATTAAAAAAAAGCAAGTGAATATGTTATAAAGCTAGAACAATAAAAAAAATCAAAATAAGATATCTAAAAGTTTGATGCATTTCAATGTCAGACAATTGGCAATAAAAATTTCAATCACACTTCAATGTTGTTTTAATATATTAACCTCCAACGGAAAGGCTGGATTGGACCTAACATTTGCTATCTTTGTCATAAAGATGTTGAATCAGTACAACATCTCTTCATACAGTGTTGTTTCACGCGCTAGGTTTGGAATAAAATTGTTTCTGATCTTCACATATCTACAGTCTGAAATGACACCACATTATCAGATAGTCTTGTCCATTGGATTTCCCATGAACATAATTACAATTTTATTTTTCTTTTGATTAATTGGTTCATTTGTCTGACCAGGAACAATTTGATATTCGATAATTATTCATACATTGTTAACATTGTCGCATACAAAACCCTTGGCTTTCATTGGTGTTGGAAAGACACTCATCCGGCCATTGAAACAAAAAATATTGTCATCAGCTCTCACATCTCTGAGGATATAACCACAAGTTAGTTTGATGGTGCAGTGCAACACAACGAAAATATAAGTGAGGTAGGAGGTCTGATAAGATTAAATAAACACAACTTATACAGATGGACTTTCAACTATGGTCCAGGCACAAACACAAGGGCTGAGCTCTTGGGCGCCTGGGCTACTCTCCACTTGGCTTCAAGACTAAACATTGAACATCTTCAACTGATCGGTGACTCAAAAGTGATCATTGATTGGTTGAATCAATCGGGTGTTAGAGAATAATGGAGAATAAAATCTTATTGTTACAAGCAGATTCACGAGCGGTTCAGATCCGTTTATTTCGGAGTCTGTTAAACCTGCTCCTCTGCTATATATATGTAATGTTCTTCAATGCAATATGATAATTGATGTGTGCTAATTCTTCCAATTCTTTCTTGGTATTAGAGCGGGTTAGCAATTGCTGCATTGAGAAGCCATCCATCAATCTGCTGCGTGGAGGAGCCGTCAGTCAGACTTTGATTCG
>SNQJ01S0013583.1:0-15331 GCA_010110895.2 Picea sitchensis
GTCGATCCCCAGGCGGCTACTACTATAACCCCAGGTGCAACCACCCAGCCCGCAAGAATGGCGCACGAGTAAGTCCGGGTGAGAATTGAACATGAGACTTCATTTACAAATTTCCTTCCATTTACACAACACTTGCCAATCCGTCTACACCTGTGCGGGCTGTTACTTTTCCAAATTGAAATAACTGAAATAAATTATAAAATTGAAATCTAAACTAACTAATCTAAGAAATTGAAACGAAGCTAATTGTTTTGTTGTGCTTGGGTTTATTTTATGTTTATTTTAACTTGTTTAAATGAAATCAAGCACATGAAAAAGACACACTGCAAAAAGGAGACAATCCCCCCAGGGCTAGGGGGATGGGAGGCCTAGTGGGTGATCCCACCACTTATTTCGAGTTACAATATTTTTGGAAGAAGTTTTATGGCCCTTTAAAGTTTAGGCCAACAAACTTACAATTTTTTATGCAAAAAAAATCGATTTGGAAGAAGGTTAGGTACCTTGGGTGGTCTCGAATGCTCCAGATCCTCGAAAATCAGGCATAGTTTCCCCTTGACTGTTCCTTAACCTGGAAAAATAAAATAAAAAATAAAAATAAAACAATCTAAAGTGGAGGAAAGTGCCCCAAAGTGCTTTGGGATAGCCTGCAAAAGACCAAGAAAGAAAGATTTATTATTGAATTTTGTTTGTTGTTTGGGACAACAAACAAAATGGCACTAAGATTTCCAAATATGAAACGAAAGATCTTAAAATTAACTCTACCTTTTAGCCTTAAAATTTTACTATAAAATTATTTCTAAAAGAAGACTTTTTATGCTAGATCTACTTATAATGATGAAACCTTAAATGTAAACTAGATCTAGCATGCATGCATGCAAAAGTGAAATCTACTTTTTGATATATAACTTTAAAACTGAGATTTACTTGCATGCATAAAAAGGTTAACTAGGAAAAATTTCAGATTTTTTGAGAAAGAGAGAGAGAGGAGCTTGGTAAGGAGGAATATTTGGGCCATGGAGTCTTCCGGTGAAGAGCTGAGGGAATTTTTTTCTCGATAGGATTTAAGCTTGTGGAATATTGAACTCAAACCAGCCACTTCTCCAAGTATGAGGACCTATAAAACTTAATAGACTTGCAAACAATCCTTTAAATATTGGTTCTCCCTATACATTAAATCTAAATAGCATGTTAATTAACCGAAATTTGCATGCAAATATTTAATAGCATATGTAAAAAGAAAAAGGGATCTAAGAAACAAAGTAGTTTATAATATCTTTTCCTATCGGGTGACAACACCCCTTCCAAGGCCAACTTACGAAATTAAAATGCAAACAACTAAGCTACGGTTACCTCAAATTTAAACATGAACATCAAGCATCCACACAAGTAATGCCATCCACCATATGAACTCCAAATTCTTCTTTATTCCAAAATGATATCAAAATTACATGTACAATGCCAAGCTATATCCAAACTCCCATTAACCATGAGGAGAGAGGTCACCATGCTTAAATAGCTAAGTGGGAGAAATTCCCAAAGCTAGAGGGAGAGTTAGCTCATGGATATGCGCCACATGTGAGTGAGGTTTGAGTGCCACCTATTAAAATATTTGGTGTGCTCATTTTAACCATAGAGAATATCACTATTGTCACCCAACCATAGGCATCCAACCACCCCCAAGCACCTTAACCTTTGCTAGATAGAATGATTCTAAAAATCCACACTAGAACCAACAGATAAACCCTAGCTGCAGCAGTAGCACGAGATGGAACCAGAAAACACCATCCAACTGCAGCAACAACACAAGACAATGAGAGTGCACCTTCTCCAAGGGTAGCGCATAAGAGAGAGAGTCTCCACAACCACAGTACAAGAAAAATACTCAATTGTAGCAGTTGTAGTTGCACTTCTTCCCCAAATCTCCACCTTCAATAAACCCACTAATATACTTCAAGATGTCACCAAGAATACCACCAAGAGATACTAGAAGGTAGGGCACATATCTTAGGCTATATAGCGCTAGAGAGAAAGACCAAGAATCACCCTAGAAGATGCACCTTCCTTTCTTGCAACTGCAGCTCCAAACATGTGCTATACTTTACTGAGAGAGTGAGTGAAGTGAGTATGTACAAATGAGCTCAAGAGCCTCCTATTTATAGTGGTTCTTATCACCTATCTGGGTCGAATTGTCCTTCTAGAAGCTAATACTTTAATATTAATTATTTTACTAAGCCGACTTGTCTTCTAGGGTTTTTACACATCCATTTAGGATTTCTCTAGCTTATGAAATATTCTATTCTAGTCAAAGGTTACACATGGAGGTTAATACCTCCCACAATTACCATAATATCAACACTCCCTCCTAGCCAGGGAGGTATTAATTGTAATGGTCTCAAACACATCCATCCATTTCACATGGTATCGGCAAGGCTCACATAGTCTTGCAGACCATTCTATAAGTAGCATCATCATAGCCACACAGGCTATCTCATGATCACGTAGATCAAGTCACGAGCATCATCACTATCAGTAGCATCTGGTAGCATACTAGCATCAAAATATATCATTGTCTGCATCATCTCTCGAGGCCATACTCCATCTGAGTAATCGAGCATGATGTTGAATAAGTCATGTGTTGGACTTAGTGCACTCAACAGAGTGTCTCGCATAAGTCACTCACTCAACAGAGTGATATAGGGACCATTCTTCCTATCCTGGTCACTTCCTGTGACACAGGAAGAAATATTGTCCTAACGGATGTTGAAAGCCATGCCATGGGATACAAGGACCATTCTTCCCACTCTGGTCACTACTGTGAACTCAAGAAGAATGATTGTCTTGGACCATTTTCCCCCCTATGGCCACTACTATGAACTCATGGAAAATGTTTTCCTTGTACCAATCTCCCCACTCTGGTCACTACTGTGAACTCAAGGAGACGGACCATTCTACCTGTCTGGGAAAAGCCCCGGGAGAATAGTTTTCCTAGACCATTCTTCCTATCTAGGAAATGCCTCAGGAGAATAGTTGTCCATGGTACATCAGCAATATGTTCTACCTAGACCATTCTCCACCTGGAGAATATATTTCCACCGACACATTGATTATCCATGATTGCATATATCATCACTCCCTCCCAACCGAGGAAGTCATCTCCTCCTTTTCAACCAAGGGAGGGTATATCCATAATTCCCAGATTGTCCCTCAAGTATGAAAACTTTATCTTAGACAGAGGCTTCGTCAAAATATCAGTTGTTTGCTCATCAGTGGAGATGCACTGGAGAATCACTTCTCCCTTCTGGACTTTATCACGAATAAAATAGTACTTGATCTCAATGTGCTTCAACCTGTCATGGAACACGAGGTTCTCTGAAAGCTTCACGCAGCTTTGATTATCACAATATATCACAGTCGAATCCAGCACCTGATCAAACAGTCCATAAATCATCTTACGGAGCCATATTGCTTACGTACAAGCATCAAAAGCTGCAATATACTCTGCTTTTGTAGTGTTGAGTGCAATAGACTTATGTTTCTTGCTAGCCCGTGATATCATAGCAAAGCCCAAACTAAAACATATACCAAAAGTAATATTTATGTCATCTGCACTCCCTACCAATCTGAATCAGTAAATCCATGCAGTTGTTTGTCATGGTTTGAGGCATATCGCAAACCATAATTTAGCGTCCCACAAATATATCTCAAAATGTGCTTTGCAGCTATCCAATGATCATGTCTAGGTTCCACCTAGAACTGGCTCAACATGTTCACGGCAAAGAAAATGCTCGGCAAGGTATTAACCAAATACATCAATGAGCCAATTAACTTCCGGTATAGGGACGAGTCTACTGGATCAGAATCAAAGTCTCTCAGCTTCTTCATATCTATCACCATGGGAGTTTCCATGGATTTACAATCCATCATCCCAAACTTCTGAAGGATCTTTACAACATACTTCCCTTGCCCCAGGAAGATTTCACCACTCTTCTGCCATACTTCTAGTCCCAAATAATAATGCATGAGACCAAGATCCTTCATATTGAATTCATAGGCTAACTCCCTCTTACATTGAATAATGACAGGCTCTGCACATGTCAGAAAAAAATCATCCACATATAGTAGCAGGATCACAGGTGCATCATTCATAACCTTGTAATAAAGGCTTTGATTAGCATAGCTCTTGGAAAATCCAAGTCTCCTCAAGTAACTGCCAATTCCTGCATATCAAGATTTTGGAGCTTGCTTGAGTCCATACAAGGCCTTCTTTAATCTTCATACATGGGTTTCCCTCGAGTGTTCTTCAAAACCTTGGGGTTTCTCTATGTATACTTCTTCTTCAATTACTCCATTGAGAAAATCAGTTTTTACATCCATCTGATGTAAAATCCAACCCATGGATGCTGCAAAAGATATGATGGCTCTAATAGAGGTGTATCCGGCAACTAGAGAAAACGTCTCATTTTTGTCTTCTCCCTCCTAATCGGAGAACTCTCTAGCCACGAATCTTGCATTGTGTTTATTGATACTCCCATCTACTACATGTTTTATCTTGTAAACCCATTTTTAAGTGACTACAGACTTTCCTTCAAGTCTAGACACAATTTTTGGATAAAGCTTCTTCTGGAGTCATGTTCCTCAATATACAATCAGGACTTATATTCTGAACATATACGGTTATCATAGTTTCTTCTCACCGTAGAAACATGGATAGATTATGGTCATTCATCATTACCTTAGCAGATTCTTCAATGGATCGGTTCTTTCTTTCTGCCACACCATTTTGTATTATGTGGGGAAATTAGCTCCCTCCTAATCTCGGCTACTTTACAAAAGGAAACGAGCTCCGTGGAGGTGTATTCTCCTTCATTATCATATCTTAGTGTCTTGATCTTCTTGTCTGTCAAGTTTTCCACTTTAGTTTTGAGTTCTTGGAATTTGGTAAATACTTCATCCTTTGTCTTCAACATGTACACTAGGTTTTTCATGAGAAGTCATCGATGAATGTTACATAGTAGAGATATCCTCCTAGAGATTTCACTAGTATAGGACCACATACATCTAAGTGTATGAGATCCAAGATCTCCTTGGATCTATTCTCACTACTTGGGAATGGCTTCTTAATATTCTTCCCAAGTGCACATCCTTTGCAAACACCTTTGTGTACTGATTGTAGTTATGGTATGCCTACAACCATCTACTTTAGAGATGGCAATTCTTTGATAATGAAGGTGAGCATACCTTCTATGCCATAACTCACTAGGATTGATTTCATCATGTTCGAGAGCTTGAGCATATTGACCTAGAAGTTTATACAATCTTCCTTCACGAATACCAATAAATCTAGCATCTTCTATTTTTTAATCTTTAGACCATACGAGTACTTTTCCATTGACAAAGGCTATTATATCTCCTTTGTCTTCTAAACACGAAATAGATACTAAATTCTTTTTCAAACCAGGTACATACAAAACATTGCTAAGATTAACATTGTTACTTGATTCCAATTTGATAGAGGCTTTTCCAATTCCCTTGACTACATAAGAGTTCTTGTCTCCAAGTTCCACTCTATGAGAGATTTTATTTTCATTCATGCTTGAGAGTTTTTCATGGTCACATGTCATGTGTTTGGAAGCTCCACTATCGATTAGTCACATGGTGTCTTCAAGATATCCTACAAGAGATTATTAGTAGATGAAATTTGTTTCTTCATGCTTGGATTTCTTTGAAGGTACTTCATCATTAGCAGCTGATGTGTGGTGTTTTTCCTTTCTTTTCTTTGCTAATTCAGGACATTGATGTTTGCAGTGGCCATATTTATGACAACCAAAACATTGTACCTTTGACATGTCTTTCTTATGATTGGATTTATTTTTTGAACCAAATATTTTCTTACCTTCATGTCTCTTGAACATTGTTGCATAGGCTTGAGTATCCTCTTCCTTTTGAGATATTCCCTTTTATTTGATCCTTGTTTCTTCTTGTGCGCAATAGGTCCAAATTTATTCAAACGTGGGAAACTCCTTTCTTGTGTTCATGCTTGCAGCAAATGCATCCCATGATCTAGAAAGACCATTAAGTGTAATATTCACAACTACCTTTTCTGGAATAACTTCTTCAATATCTTGTAGTTGATCTCTCAACTGAGAAATCCTAACAAAGTACGAGGTTACATTGAAATCCTTAGTCATCTTTGTGTCATGAAGCTCATTCTTCAAACTCATCACTTGTCCAATATTTCTGACGGCAAAAAGGTTAGTTAGGGCATCATACATCTTCTTGGATGAGTCAAGATTGGATATGTAGGGTATCAAGTGATCTTTGACGGAGTCCACAATGATGCTCATGGAATTGATGTCATTGTCCTTGAACTTCTCCATTGCTACAACATTCTAAGGTTCCTTCTCTTTTCCTACTTCAAATTGTGGGATCTTGGCCTTCACGATATCTATAACTTTGTTCTTCGAAAGGATGAGGTCAATCCTTGTCTTCCATTCTCTGAAATTTGAAGCTCCTTCTAGCTTGTTCTCTGACTTCATAGAGTACGTCATGACTTCCTTTGACTTTGACTTTGACCAGTCAAACCTTGAGTTTGACCCAAAAATTTAACCTTGACATTTTTTCTAGCTGAAGTTACCAATGGGTGCGCTAGAATATCCAGTAATTATGCCAAACGTTTCACTTAAAGTGCTCAAAGAATTAGGTTAGGGTTTGCTGCAACTGGTAAATCAGAAACCCTGGTTGCAGCTGCAACTGGTGCTACAACAAGCTTGACAAAGAACTCTCGATCTACCTTCCAATGGTTAGACTATTTAGAAGGTAGTGTGGGCCCATTACTTGTTAAAATATTTGATGTGCTCATTTTAACCATAGACAATATCATTATTGTCACCCAACCATAGACATGCATCCACCCCCAAGCACCTTAACCTTTACTAGATATAATGATTCTGAAAATCCACACTAGAACCAACAGATAAACCATAGCTGCAACAGTAGCACGAGATGGAACCAGAAAACACCGTCCAAATGAAGCAACAACACAAGACAAGGAGAGTGCACCTTCTCCAAGGGTAGCGCACAAGAGAGAGAGTCTCCACAACCACATAACAAGAAAAATACTCTACTACAGCAGTTGTAGTTGCACTTCTTCCCCAAATTTGCACCTCCAAGAAATCCACTAATATACTTCAAAATGTCACCAAGAATACCACCAAGAGATACTAGAAGGTAGGGCACATATCTTAGGCTAGATAGCGCTAGAGAGAAAGACCAAGAATCACCCCAGAAGATGCACCTTCCTTTCTTGCAACTGCAGCTCCAAACTTGTGCCATACTTTACTGAGAGAGTGAGTGAAGTGAGTATGTATAAATGAGCTCAAGCGCCTCATATTTATAGTGGTTCTTGTCACCTGTCTGGGCCGACTTTTCCTTCTAGAAGATAATACTTTAATATTAATTATTTTATTGAGCCGACTTGTCTTCTATGGTTTTTACACATCCGTTTAGGATTTCTCTAGCTTCTGGAATATTCTATTCTAGTCAAAGGTTACACATGGAGGTTAATACCTTCCGCAAATACCATAATATCAACACCACCTCTCAAGCTAACACTAGATAACTCACCACAAGTGAATGATGGAGAGAGGTGGAAGGCGCCACCTCTCTTGGAATAGGTGTGCATCTCCTTGGGATTGGCACCCTCAAGGAGAGTGCACCACCTCCCAAGAGAGGGCGCACTTCTTTCATGAGATCTCCACCATGTAGAGTCAACTCATCACTTAACTCTCTCACAACTCCTTCTTACTTGCCATTAAGTTCCACCATCACTCAATGGAATAAGAGAGAGGGTGAGTTAACTCAAAACATGTCCCCGACATGCTTCCTAAAAAATAGGAATGCTAATTTATTTTTCTTTTATTCACCTTTTTTGAGTAAAATTGACTTTTTAATGAGAAAAAGTCAATCATTTCTCTTGAAAAGGGGGTACAAGGGTACAAGGGGTATTCTGGGTTAGAAAACGATACCCCCAAGGCATATAATGCCTCCTAGTACCACTTAGTCAATATTTACATCATTTACAAGGTAAAAATCTTGTTTTACGGGAAATTTAACAACTTACTAAAATAATTAAAAAATTCTAAAGGAACCTAATGCACGTCCATAAGACTCTATATAAATGACTAGCATGGTAATATACATTAGACACTAGACTCATACATAACACACTAAGGCCTAACCATTAGTACACACTCCAGCTTTGGAGGAAGTGAGTGAAAAAACTTAGAAATTATAAATTGCTAAAAAGCAAGATATAATTAACAAGTAAAAAAACACTTTAGAGTATGCATTGATGATCAAGTCTTAGGGCGCTGAGTCTTTTACATAAGAAATGCCTCATGCTAGCTCATTTTATTACAATTCCTCCATGGAGGTATGGAACATGCATAAAAGAAGAAGAAGACGAAAAATTTTGAAGGGGCCATAAGACCCGACTGGACTTCTGAACTTTGATTTTCAACAAGTGACTTGTACAACTTTGTGGATCAACGTCAATCTTGCTTAGTGCAACTAGGGAGGCAACAGGGTGAAAGTTGCAAACTTCTTATTTCAGCTTTTACATGAGGTTGTTTGTAGTGGTGGGGATGGAAAATATTGCTCAGATCATCACAAATAATGCCTCCAACTATGTTTTTGTTGGTAATATGTTAGAGAGTAAATACACAACCATATTCTCAACCCCATGTGTTGCACATTGCATAGACCTCATGCTTGAGGATATAGACAAACAAGAGTGGATCATAAACATTGTATATCATGCCAAGAGCATTACAAAATGCATCTATCACTCATGGATATTGAACCTAATGAGAAAAAAGAACAGGGACAAGGAGCTTGTTAGGTCTACCGTCACTAAATTTGCAAGGAACTTCCTCACGTTGCAATCTCTCCTTTCCCATGCAAAAAACTTGAAAAATATGTTTGGAAGTGATAATGGAATGCATCTCAATGGTGTTGCAAACATCATGGGAAAGACACCAAAAATAAAGTTTTTGAGAACTCGTTTTCGAAAAAAAAAAAAAAATGTGAAAATTGTTGAACCCCTTGTTAAGGTGTTCCCATTGGTGGATGGGGAAAAATTGGCCGTAAGTTACATTTATGAGGCCATGGATTAAGGAAAGGAGTATGTAAAGGCAACGTACAAAGATAGAGTAGCTAACTATGGACCTATCTGAGAAATCATCGATAACATATGGAAAAATCAACTCCATCATCCTATACATACAGTTGGGTATGCCATGGACCCAAGGTATCATTACAAAGATGACTTTGGAGAAGATCAAACTAGGGAGCTCAAAGATGGATTGTACAAGTGTATAGATAGCATGGTCTTCGATGAGAGTCAAGAACTATAAATACACCAATGAGTTGGTTTTTTAAGTGGAGCCATGAGTACTTTTGGCAAAAAACTAGAAAAGATTGCAAGAGATGTGGACCAACCAAGTAAGTAATTCCAAAGGTTTTTAAGTTCAATTGTTTAAGTCTTAAGTATTTGTATTTTTAGCCAAAGTGACAAACTAACTTGTTGAATTAACTATTTGTTTCTTTGATTTTCATGATTTAGTCATTTATTGAAGCACATTGGTGGGAGTCATTTACTGAAGCACGTTGGTGGGAGTTATTTGATAGCCATTATCTGTAGCTACGAAAAATTTTGATTCATATACTAAGTCAAATTTGTAGTGCTTCCAAGTGTGAGTGCAATTGGTTTGTCTTTGAGTAAATTAACATGAAGAGAAATTGCTTGGAACAATTCAAGTTAAATGATCTCACCTTCATACATACAACCTCCAACTAAAGACAACCAATTACTAAACAAAAAACCTTATATAAATCCCATTTGTCTTGGATGATATTGAGACATCCTTGAAATGGGAAGAGGAGACTCGCCCAACAAAGTTTGACATTAATGACTTGGGGCAAATGGTTTTGGATGATGATCCACTAGTGACACCAAAGACGGGCGTGAGCCCATGCTACTAGTAGTACTACTCCTACAAATGTCCCTAAGGAATCCGACGAGTTTGAGCTAGATGATGGTCCTATAGTTGTTGACAAGAATCTCATTTCCAACAGTGGTGATGAGTTTGATGATTGGTCATGTTGATCAATTATAATTGATATATAGTAGAGTAGTAGCTTGGACAATGTTGTTTTTTGGACTCTAGAGACCATTTAGAGCCTCATTGTTTATGTATTTTGTTTTAGATATGTTTTGCACTCAGTGCCAATTTGCTATATTCACCCTTACATGGTATATACATGAACAGACCTTGCATATTTTGTCTCTAATGATTTGGAATCATGGTTTTTTGGATTCTATTGTCACTTACATTGGTATAGATGAACATATATTTTTTCATTAAAATTTTAATGTTTTATGTATTTTTTAGTAAACTAGCTCATAAATTGAGTTATAGACTAATTTCAATCCGAGTCTACTCTAACCCTAACCAACTCTAAGTTGAATTCCAACAACTTTAACATTTGACTGAGAGTGTTACCTAGCATGCCTTCAAAGTATTTGGCAAGTCCAAAACAAAAATTTATTCAATCAAAACATCCAAAATTTTCCTCAATATGCTTCATGTGACCATCCAAAACTACTTGGAAAGAATCCAACTCAATTTTTTATTTAAAAAGTTGTCAATACAATGAGTGAAATCTCTCCTTATTTCGTAGAGAAAGAACATGGAATGTAAATTCGTGATATGGCGAATACAACCTTTAAAGTATACAACATAATACAGTTATTGTATTGCAAGTATAATTGGGACCATAGAAGGAAATCTACGGATAGTGGAAGTAGGGGGGCTTGTTAGCAACCATAGATTAATGTTTTGTTTAAAATAATGGAGGCTTGGAGTTACTGCCAATAATCATGTAGAGGCATGTGCCATTTTAAAAGTTCTTGAACTTTCCCTTGAAAAGAATGTTCACAACATTCAATGCATAGGAGATTTAGTTTTGATATTCAAACACTTGTTCCCACATCACTTGGATCAAGAGGCCTTTAATGCAAATTGTTTTTAGAAGAAGGCTAAATATTCTATGATTTTGACATTTTCTAGTTTTCCATTATCAAAATCTAACCATAAAAGCATTGTTGAAATTGCAATTTTGGATTGTTGAAATTGTTGTTTTTAATGCAAAGATGGATTCAATGCCCTTGAATACTCCCACTAATACTTAATTTTGCAATTGTTAACAATTGATATACGCAATTCCATCAATCCAAAATTATTCTTACAAGATTATAGACAAAAATGTTGATTTCCCTCATTATTTTGACTTGTTGAAAAAGGTCAAATTCATAAAATGTTAAGACTACAACCTATTGTTGTACATATCGATTCACTAGAAGGTTAAATTCAAAGCCAACCATGAAACTATAAATCATAAAAGTTCCCTAAAAGTTTAGCTATCATCAGCACATTCATCTATCCTTTCTCTGCCCCCATCCTTATTCCTGAAACGACTCAATGAAAATCCATGGTTCAATCCCTAGAGAGACCAAGTTTAGCTATCATACTTAGCACATTCCTCTAGCCTTTCTGCATCTTCACCCTTATTCCGAAAGAGACCTAATGAAGAACCATGGTTCAATCCCTAGAAATATCTTTGACGATGCTGTCAAAAACCACCAAAGCAAAGTCAGCAACTCAACAGATGGTGCTCCCGCATAGGTAGCAAATAGGATTCTCTAAAAGGGAGTTTGTTATGTCACGAATGCAGTTCGCAAGTACAGGAAGAATTTCAAGGAGATTAAAGATGCAATGGATGGCATCAAGCAAGACATTGAAAGAGATTGGTGTGAGATCAACTAGATGAGAGAACCAGATGATCTTCATCTTTCCTATGGGAATCTAATGTACATTGGCTTGTGGGCTAATGAGAAAAGGACAACACCCCTTTGTATGTTTAATTTCGCTCAACCTGTCCAAGGAGCAGAGCACAAAAGCCAACAGCAATGTTATCCACACACAATTAGTCGTATTTTATATGCCTCTGTAAATTTTTGTTCCTTTCATGCAATGTACAGCCTTATTTTTATTCGTTTTCTTCCTTTGTCATTTTCTTTTTACCTTTTCATCGTCTTTTTATTATTTCCTTCATTGTTATTTCTTTAAAAACATTTGCTAATTGATATTTTTCCACACCCCTCTCCTTGTAATTTGATAAAATTATTTGGCATCTTCTATTTCTTTTTTTCATATTTCAATTGTCTGTTTTCTTTGATTTACTTCGTTTATTTAATTTATGAAAAATTCCCCTCCCTCTTCCTCTGCAACACTTCTACCACTGCTAACATTTTCTTATTTCCCTGACGATGAGTGTTCACTCAAAACACATCAGTTGAAAAAGTTTCGCACATTAATAAACCAAAACAAAGCATTGGCGATACAAGTCTATTAGTTTTATAATGTCAAACTCCGAGTCATAAAACCTTTGTTGGAACTTTGTGTTCTCCCACCTCAATACTTAATTATCCACAGGTATAGCAGGGGCAGATTGCAAAGACTTTGTATAATAAAGATATATGTTGCAAGTAAAACAATAAGTATGAATGGACATTGAAGAGCTGTATAATCTAATGGTTCTTGTACAATAAGGCCAACATGAGACAAATTGAAACTTTTGAAGTTGTCATTGTTAAGTTACAAAGAAAACTAACATAATAGTGTTTGTTAGAATTGTTCTCTTAGGTGGCATTTTATAGTTGCAATTGAATTGTTTGACCATAAAAATACAAGTACAGTGACTGAATACTTAATTTCTGCAATTTATAAGCATTTCACTGGAGAGTTAGAAATGACTCTAAAAACTTATATAATAAAGATTTATATTGTAAGTAAAACCATAAGTATGAAAGGACGTACATTAGACATTGAAGAGCTGAAAAGCAGTTTAATCTGGTGGTTCTTAAAATAAGGTCAACTGTCTGTTTTCTTTGATTTACTTCTTTTATTTAATTTATAAAATTTTCCCTCCCTCTTCCTCTGCAACACTTCTAACACTTCATTTTCTTATTTCCCTGACGATGAGTGTTCACTCAAAACACATTAGTTGAAAACGTTTCACACGTTAATAAACCAAAACAAAGCACTGGTGATAAAAGTCTATTAGTTTTATAATGTTAAACTCTGGGTCATAAAACCTTTGTTGTAATTTTGTATTCTCCCACCTCTATACTTAATTATCCACAGGTATAGCAGGGGCAGATTGCAAAGACTTTGTATAATAAAGATATATGTTGCAAGTAAAACAATAAGTATGAATGGACATTAAAGAGTTGTCTAATCTAATGGTTCTTAAAATAAAATAAGGCCAACATGAGACAAATTGAAACTTCTGAAGTTGTAATTGTTAAGTTACAAAGAAAACTAACATAATAGTGTTTGTTAGAATTGTTCTCTTAGGTGGCATTTTATAGTTGCAATTCAATTGTTTGACCAGAAAAATACAAGTACACTGATTGAATACTTAATTTCTGCAATTTATAAGCATTTCACTGGAGAGTTTGAAATGAATCTAAAAACTTATATAATAAAGATATATATTGTAAGTAAAACCATCAGTATGAAAGGACGTACACTAGACATTGAAGAGCTGAAGAGCAGTTTAATCTGAAGTTCTTAAAATAAGGCCAACATGAAACAAATTGAAACTTCTGAAGTTGTCATTGTTAAGTTACAAAGAAAACTAACATAATAGTGTTTGTTAGAAATTTGAATTGTTCTCTTAGGTGGCATTTTATAGTTGCAATTCAATTGTTTGACCAGAAAAATACAAGTACAATGACTGAATACGTAATTTCTACAATTTATAAGCATTTCACTGGAGAGTTCAAATGAATCTAAACTTGTATAATAAAGATATATATTGTAAGTAAAACCGTAAGTATGAAAGGACATACACTAGACATTGAAGAGCTGAAGAGCAGTTTAATCTGATGGTTCTTAAAGTAAAACAAGACCAACATAAGATAAGTTGAAACTTCTAAATTTGTCTTTGTTAAGTTACAAAGAAAACTAACATAATAGTGCTCGTTAGAACTGTTCTTTTATGTGGCATTTTATAGTTGCAATTCAATTGTTTGACCAGAAAAATACAATACAGTGACTGCATACTTGATTTCTGCAATTTATTAGCATTTCAGTGGAGATTTCAGAATGAATGTCTGCTTGAAAATAAAAAAAAATGTGGGAGATGAAACAAAAGAGTACATTACATAATTTTCTCAAAGTTCCTTGGAAAGGTAACTTCATCAGCTAAGCTAGGATAACAACTGGATGAAACAACCCACAAGGATAAATGGTTTCTGGCAGGATTGGCAAAACTTAAACTAGAATATTCGAAGCACTTTTCAAGTAGGTTCGAAGAGATGCTTACCAGTTTGGATGAAGTTGCCCAAGACACCAGACATGATTTGTAAATAACAACATAAATTTTCAAGAAAACCAAACTAGTTCTCCGAACTTAACTTATTAAGCTTGTTTGCTTTGCCACGGCTTAACAACTCCAACAACAATTACGGCTACAATTATTAAAAGAATTATGATGGCAATGCACATCCACTTCCTTGAATTCCGCTGTAAAGTCTTGGCCTTTTGAAGGGCAACAGTCCCTGATTGCACATGGTCCACAGCATTTGAAACCTGAAGTCATTGCATAGTAGACCCTATATCAGCAACGGAATTTGTAGAAATTATATCAAGCATAATTAACAAAAAAAGTCAGCATGCCAATGAATGTGATGGTTTCTGATCCACAAAATTCATATAAATAATATGACTATCAATGACATTGCTTTCATAATAATAATAAGGTCACGGCCAAGCCAGACACCAATTGGTGGTGCATGAGACCCCCTTGTTTGTGGGACAAGAGACCCACTCCGCACACCGATTTGACTGCTAAAGTCTATGGAGGTATACATACCCTACCTCCCTTTGGATTTGAACCTGTGACCTTCAAGGAGGAAACACACGTTCTTAACCATTAGGCCCACTCAGGCTGTGGCCTGTCTATTGGGTCTAGCTTGGGTGGTTAAGGAGGAATGTTATCCTCTTCACCCGGGTTCAAATCCCGCTTGTGACGTGTTTGGTCTTCATGAGCCAATTGTTGATGGGGTTGTCAAGGTACCAGCAATCTCATTCATGCTTATGGCTTGAAGGTGGGATGGATCGTATTCCAAGGAAAAAAATATTCAATGTGGTAGAAATGTTTAATGCAAAAAAGGCAGTTCACACTGGAAAATTTTGTTCCCAAA
>SNQJ01S0013583.1:35735-55738 GCA_010110895.2 Picea sitchensis
TTGTGCTTAGAGACTCATAAACACATGGGGACCACTTTCCAAGGTATCCAAATCTCAACAGGGTAAACCTTAAAGTTATTTATTGGTGAGGCTCTAGCCTCATTTGAAATGCACAATGCACACAACGCATTGTGCTCTTTGGAATATTCTCATGAAGATGTGTTTCATTGTTTCAAGGTGTTGCTAAACACCATATTCTCACTCAATTACCTTGGCTCGTCATGAAACCCTAACACAATATCAGAGTTGCATTGCATGAGAAGTAAAACTAATGCCCTGATTGCTACAATGTTTGATTAAGGACTTTTGTGGCGTGTCATATGGGATTGTATTGAGGTGTTGATCTTGTGTTGATTCCAATTCTAAGTTGAGCATGGTACTTCTCATAATTGTGGCGTGGATTACATCAGATCTGCATCGCAACTCTGAATGGCATGTGAAGGCAATGTGTATTGAAGGTAGAGACATTGTTCAAGATCAAATCAAAATAGAAGTATAGTTATAGTTGTCCAGCTTGAGGAAGTATGAAGTATGTAACTACGACAACATAGGAATAAAATTTGCCAAGTGATCTTATGGATTGTGCAGTATTGTTTCACATCTATCCTATGATTTACCAGGAGGAACTCTCTGAGGTCCATGTGGTCCACTCTTTGGGCACAGCACATGTTCATTCCATGTATTGATTTGTGGAATCCTTCCTTGCTACGTATGTGCAAACAAATAAAATATTTGAAGCCATACTTATGGATTGTGCAGTATTGTTTCACATCTATCATATGATTGACCAGGAGGAACTCTCTGAGGTCCATGTGGTTCACTCTTTGGGCACAGCACATGTTCATTCCATGTATTGATTTGTGGAATCCTTCCTTGCTACGTATGTGCAAACAAATAAAATATTCGAAGGTATACTACTGACAACATTCAAAGGGTGATTCATTAGAACAACACTTCTCTAATATGTACAGATTGAGTGTTATTTTGCTTATTGTTTACAGATTTGGCAATCTCCTCTTTGTTGCTCTATCCTCGACATCGTGGACATGTTAGAGATGACAATTTCTGGGAAGCACTACAATATCCATATCAGCACAAGTGTGAACAAGGTCTTTGTGTGGATTTTCAGACTGAAGATAACAATTTGGCAGATCTCGTGCCCTAGCTCATGGGTGAATTAATTTACTGAGAGTAGTTTTTCTCCATTACATGTGGAAGACCAACAATGTTCAAGACCAATTGTTGAAGAGCAGTCAATTGTTTGACTAGACACTGGAACACCCTTTCTTGTCAATTGGACGAAGATAGATCAATGGTATCGTATGTCTAGAATGATCGAGTTGTAGTAAAATCATGCAAGAGTTTGGGTGTGATTCCATGTTATTGGCACTGATTAGCAGAATGTCATCACCGGCGTCTTATGGTCTTCTAGGTACAATGTTTTTTTGGATATAATAATTTATGCCTGGTGCAATTGTTAAACTGCATCTAAACTGTAAATCCGACCTAGAATCACAAATAGACTAGAGCCTTGAAGTGGTCGATTGATCGGCGATTTTCTAGCCAATATAGAAGCGTTGTTAAGAGTTGTTAACTTCTCAGATCACATGCATGATTTAGACTATACATTGTTTGGTGAAGTGTGAAGGAAGTTCGAGTGCCAAGGCATGGTGCCGACCACAGTGGATGAGTCAACTAAAGCATAAGCAGTGTAGTATTGGCTTGCTTGTAGATTGCAGTGGTAGCAGCAGACTTCTAGTGCATCCAAATGGTGAAATCGATTGAGTCTAAAGATGATCTGACCTAAATCCTTGGAGTGGTCTATTGACCATGTGGAGGCACTACCTGCGTTAAGTAAATCGTGATCCAAGCATCTATTACTTTCCATTGATAAGTGATATGTCTGTGCATCCACAAAAGCAACAAGACTCAACAACATGCCCTAGCTCCCTTTGAACACTTGAAGCAAACTCATTCCTATATATATATATATATATATATTGTTGCTTCAATTTAAAAGAAAGGTCAAGTACATTTTCACTCAAAATCATACTAGATTGGTATGTGCGAAGAGTTGGTAAGAATTATAGAATGGTCATGGTCCGACTTAGGATCAAAAGGTGGAAGGATTCAATGAATTTATGTAAAAAGGTTGACAGTGCAAAATATATATCCTTTTATAAAAGTGTTAAGTGACTTGTTTGAAAACTTTTTTTTTGATAAAGAGAACTAGGGTTCCATTCTTTTAAAAATGGATATTAAATTTTAAAAGGGAGGCAAAATTTTACTTTAAGGGGGAACATTGATTTAGTCCATAGGGTATTCTTCATAATTGTTACCCGAGGGCTTTAACACTTCCTGTGCCCCGCTCAAACACCATGGGTGTCTTTGACAAGTGTCAAAAATTGAAGACAAAATATGATCTTCTTTCTTGGATGGATGAGAAGGACAAGACGATCAAGGATTTGTGCGACCTTAATCAGGGCCTTATTCAAGAAGTCACCAAGCTAAGAAGCACTAAATGTAATTTGAAAGGTTGCACCAATTTGTTAAAAACCTTTACTTTTAAGAAGTACGATGACTTTGTTAAGAGTTGGAAATTTTGTATAAATGAGCTAGACATCAAGAGGCTAGTCAAGATCTCATGAATTACTATAGTAATAAGCAAGCACCACTTGATGCTTTGGAAGAAGAGGTTAAAATGTCTTTCTCGACAATGTATTGATGATGGTGATGCTACTTCTCAAGATGTTTCCGATGATAGTGATGATGTTTGTAAGAAAGATGATATTGATGAAGTGCCTTCTTCCCATGCTTTGTTGGCTACTAATGAATTGTTTTACCCCGAATTTGAGAAAAACACTAGGGGTATCGGATCCCAGTGATTGTGCCAAATGGGATATACAAGTGGTGGACTTGGGAAGAGTGGGCAAGGTATTCTTGTCCCTATTGAGCTTGAGATGAGACTACTTGAGCATGAATTGAATATGGTGATATTCCATTACTAGATGGAGGTCATTTTACCATTGATTTGCAAGRWGGTCATTTCGTACCCATTGTTGTTTTGTTTGCTGCTAAAGATCATGTTGTTGAGTTGCAAAGCACAAACTTGCACTCACTGATGATTTGATTAATAATCATAATAGTAAGTCTAAGTTTGAGACAAATGACAGTTTTGTTGGATTTGAAGGGACAACCTGCACCTTTGTTTGATCTTGCACCATTTGTTCAATAGGAACAAGACTCTTTTCCATGTCGACATCCTCATCATACATATGAGAGGAGTTCATCCAGGAGTCTAAATTCTTAGTATGGTAGTAGTAATGCTTATAGATCTTTTTAGAAGAGGCATAAGGGGAAGACTTGTGGACCAATGCCAACTACCAAGATTGATTGTGGTTGGGTTGATGATTGGTCATGGTAGCATTTGTACAGGTGCTAGATAAGATGAGATGAAATAATTATTTTAATGGCCAACGAATGACCACAAAGCAGGTCAATGGAACTATTGAGTACAATGATGTCAATACAAAGCAGGAGTAACAAAATGTCTCCTATATAAAGAGAAAAAAGTAAAGTAAAAGCATGAAGTTTAAGTTACACCATGGAAAACCCTCGACTCTGAGTGCGAGCAGCCGCAATGGAAGGGAGATATACACAGGGAAGGGATCCAAGGACTAGATCATGGTCCACTAGATCTATCTCTCCTACCATCCAAGGCCGAATGGAGAAAACTCAATATAGAATGTTGTCCCAAGGAAGAGTTGTCTGGAAGAGGTAATCGACCTCTAACGTCTAGGTGATCTCATTTTCCTACTGGTATGGAATTTGGTCCGCTAATTTCTCTGAGGTATTTGAGGAGGGGGAATGGTCCCTCTAGTCCGCACCCATCTAGATTCAGAGGCAATGTTGCTATCAATCTGTCTCTTGGTGCCCTTGGCTGATGGGAGCACCATAAAGAAGGAAGTAATTTTTTGAGTGAGATCTGGTCTAGGAGGAGGCTGGAGAATGTGGCCACTAAGTATGAGGGCCTCCTACATGTAAAGGGATAGACATCTCTGGTCTGAGTACCAAAAGAAATTGGATAGGGTCTAGATCCCCCTAAATAAGCAATGAAATCTCCCACAAATCTCATGATAAATGGGGCAGCGAAATATGAAGTGCTCCTCTGTCTCCACCTCACAGAGATGACACAACTAGCAAATCCTCTCTGTCCATATAATCTGGTGGTCTGTCTCAACTCGAACTCTGTGTGAGCCCACTAAGAACTGGCCTAGGTGGATACGAAGAGAATGTGTCCAATGACAAGATGTGTATGGGGGTTAGATAATGAGTACATCCCTCACCTCTATGAAATGCTCAGCATAGAAGGCCATCTTGGACATAAACCACCTTGAGGGTTTTTCCAAGTGACTTGCACGAACTGTCTATAAATGTCAATCTCGTTCAACTCCTGCCTAGTAGGAAGGAGGTGGGTCGGTGCCTCCATGGAGTATATGAATGGAGGATGTAGATCCATCAAAATACCAACAAACTCCAAAAGGTCTGAGACCCCTACAAACCAACATCTAGTGCAACCACAAGGGACTCCGATGAGCGATAGGCCAAATACGAGTACCAGTCGCGGCTCGTCATTGAATCAACGAAACTTCGAATGCGATGAAGAAGTGAAACAAGGAGGAAAATAGTCTCAAGCCGGAAGACTTAGGCACCAAACTCTACAAGGATGATGTGTTGGGGTACTATTTGCTTGCATCTGATGATGCGTCGAAGGAGAAGAATTTGCACTCGCTCAACTCAAGCCCAATCAGATTCCAGTTAACAAGGCCCCCAAACCTTTGAACCATAAAGAATTGTGGGCCGAATAAGGGAGTCCATAAGAAACATCTTGGACGAAATGTCCTGAAAACAATGTCAGAAATGCTCAATGACGAGATGTGTATGGGGGTTAGATAATGAGTACATCCTTCACCTCTATGAAATGCTCAGCATAGAAGGCCATCTTTGGATGTAACCACCTTGGGGGTTTGTCCAAGTGACCTGCACGAACTATCTGTAAATGTCATCCCTAATGATCCTGTTCAAACTCTTGCCTAGTAGGTAGGAGGTGGCCCGGTGCCTCCATGGAGTATCTGAATGGAGGAAGTCGATCCATCAAAATACCAAACTCCAAAAGGTCTTAGACCCCTACAAACCAACATCTAGTGCAACCACGAGCATTAGATAAGACAATGGACTCCAATGAGCAATAAGCCAAATACAAGTATCGGTTGTGGCCCATCGTTGAATTGGCGAAACTTCGAATGCGGTGAAGAAGTGAAACCAGGAAGAAAATAATCTCAAACCAAAAGGGTCAGGCACCAAACTCTGCAAGGATGATATGTTGGGGTACTATCTACTTGCATCTAATGATGCGTCAAAGGAGAAGGATTTGCACTCGCTCAATTGAATCCCAATCAGATTCCAGTAAACAAGGCCCCCAAACCTCTGAACCATAAAGAACTGTGGGCCGAATAAGGGAGTCCATAAGAAACATCTTGGACGGAATATCCTGAAAACGATGTCGGAAACACTGTCTCTCAAGAGAAACTAAGGATCCATAACCTTTGTTTACACAACATTGAAGAGCATGTCGAAGACTGAAGCGAGGCCCTAAGAATTGTACCCCTAAATAAGTATAAGTGTTGACAATCTGAATCTCCTCTCCTTTGAAAAGGAAATGGTGGTCCAATAGAACCTTCCTTGACCCATTGAAGATCATCACCTTGGTTTTACCTAGGTTGATCGTCAACTATGGAAGATCACAAAAAAAAGAGGTTGGGGGATAAAGGGCACCCATGTTTGACTCCAATGGTACTCCTAATAAAGTCGCACATCCCATGTGCAGTACAGATAAACGACCAAGAACCGACTCGTACAGGCGCATAATGGTAGTCAGGAGTGTCTCGGAAATACCAATGCCTCTGAGTCTCTAGAACAAGGCCTCACAGGGAACAGAGTTAAAAGATATTCGAAAGTCTATAAAGCAACAATAGAATTTTGAAGAGCAATGTCGTGCCTCCTCAATTATGGCCCGAAGTGTAAGGATGTGATCGATGGTCTGATGTGTCGAAAGGAAACCTGCTTGTCCCCTAGCTCTAAGGAGTCTCCTCTCAAGCTCTCTAGAGAGCTTCATATGAAGTATTGTAGCATAGAGCTTGGAGAAGGTGTGGCTCTACATTATTGTTCTATAGTTGCTCGATTTATGGATCGAGTGAATAGTGTGATACGACCAAGCCTATGGAAAACCTGTGCAAACAACATGGTTAAACCGATCAGCCAAGTAGCAATCTAGGGCGTGAAGACCATGCTTAAAGAACTCTCCTTGGAATCCTTCATCATCTACCGCTTCGTTGGTACTCATCTCCCTAACGGCCTGCCGGATATCATCAACTATACACTCATATAATTCTCTTTACTCCTATTGATTGATTGATTGATTTTTATTTTTTTGTTGTCGCAGTATCTGTTGGATTGTTTTGTTGAACACTTTTGTTGGCATGTTGGTATGTTATGCATGTGAGACAACTTTGATTGGAGACTTTGTATATGAGCTTTATTGATTGTTGTGATCCCTTAATCTATGTTTAAAGAGGAATTTTGTTGAGTTTGTTGGGATGTATAAACCCAACTTGATGTTGTTGAGTTTGTTGGCATGTATAAACCCAACTTGATGTAGTTGAGAACCCACTTATGGCTTCAACTGATCAACCAAAAACTATATAATTGTTTGATAATAAGATAGTGAGGGAAAGTTAAAGAAGAAGCAGGTGAAGGCCTAGGGATTACTCAAATTAGTGACAAACCAATAAATTGCTTTTTGATACACACCAAAAAACCAAAAGGGCTTTTGAGCAAAGAAGCTAATTTTATTTTGTTTTCGGTTTTTTACTATTCTTGATGGCTCTATAATTTGCTTTGGTTGATGCTCTTGTTGCATGATTTGGGAGCATTTCTGTTTGCAACTTCCATGATTGACTTTATTTGGTTGATAGAACTATGATTTTGGAGACTATTCTTGATAATATTTTTTGGGAAACCTATTCTGACGATTTGTGCATAGACTCTTGTTGCTCCACCTTAGCTTATGGAGATTGGAGGTTCAAGTTAAAAATAACTCTTCATTGTAGGCCTTGTTGCACGAATTTGCTTCACTATGTTCCAAAGAGGATTGGGTGGAGGTGTTGTGAAGGTAACTGTTATACTGTACCTCGTCATGGTTGGGGATTTTCGCTATCAATATTCTTAGCCTTGCTATGTTAAGGGGGGAAATGATGGGAGATGTGATGTCTCTGGAATTGTTATAGGACAGGTTGCAATAATGATGTTAGCTTCAGGAAGTTATCATTAAGGGGTAGTGCTAAAACAATGCCACCTTCATAGATCCTCCAAGTTGTGTTAAGGAAGGATGTGAGAATATTTAATGTAAACCCAACTTGAGGGGTCTACTGGACCTTTGGGATTGCTTGATCACTCCTTCATTTATGGTTAACCACTTTAGTGGTTATTGCAGTCCCACCCTTGGGGTCTTCTAGGTAAACCTTAAAGCTATTTATGGGTAAGGCTCAAGCCTCATTTGACATGCACAATACACACAATGCATTGTGCTCTTTGGGATCTTCTTACCAAGATGTGCTTCATTGTTTAAAGGTGTTCTGAACACTATCATCTCATTTGGTTACCTTGGGATCATCATGAAACCCCCTTGGGTTCATCATGAAACCCTAACAAATGGAACATAGGAATGCTAAGCCCAATTTTATACTGATGCAATCTTGTATTGCCTACAAATTCATGATGATTATAAATATTTATCACAGGTAATCCCAAGGTGTTGTTGGAATGTGAAGATTGAGTAATTATAAACTGTCGGATCACAATTTCTCAAAAGCATTCAGAGACATAAAAACTCTTTATTGTCCAAACTCTTTCCTTGGAAAAGCTCAATTGTGGGACACTCTCTTCAAAGACAGGGATCTCAATAACCCTGAGAATTGGATAGTAGCTAGAAACCTTAATATAGTATTGACGAGAATGGAGAACAAGGATAAACAACCCTTTTAGAGAGGAAAGACAATCGTTTATAAACTCGGGAAATTTCAGACATCAAACCAACAGAAGATAGTAGCTAGAAACCTTAATATAGTATTGACGAGAATGGAGAACAAGGATAAACAACCCTTTTAGAGAGGAAAGACAATCGTTTACAAACTCAGGAAATTTCAGACATCAAACCAACAGAAGATATATACTATATATACATTATATTATACAATAGAAGGAAAAGTGTAAACTATATAGTGGGAAGACTAATAATAATAAGTCTTTAGTTAAGAGGATCTTGTTTCAAGCAGCTTAAATTTTGAATACCGTGTCCTATCAGATCCCAATTCTTTTGGATTATAACCCTCCCCAAAATAGGGACTAGCTCCATTCAAATTGATTCCGACTCTTCAGGAAGATCGGGTTTGCTCAGAAATGCTAAAGCTATGGTCAAAAAAAGTAGAAGGGTCAGCATTGTTCAGGATGGAGATAAAATTAACCAATATCAAAAACGAATTAAAATTTTGGTCAAAAGAAAAGTGGAAAGAAGCCAATTCAATTAATACAGTGCTTCAACAAAAGACTAGAAGACATGAAGGCTAGAATACTGGGAGGACTGACGGAATCGCTGTGGATAGAAGAAGAGTGAGTATTAATAGAATAGGTTGATATATGTAGCAGAAAGGAATCAGAATGGAGAATGAAATCCAAAATGACATGGCTGATAGCTGGGGACAGAAATACCAAATTCTTCCAAAAAACAGCTGCAAGTAAGAGGTGCATTAGTGGTATTCACAAGATAAATTTGGAATCTGGATCTGGTAGAAGGAGAGAATGATATTAAAGCTTCAGCAATTCATTTCTTCTCTAATTTGAAGAGAAATAATGTGGCAGGAAGCAAAGATGTTTCTTCCCTGCTTGCTAACATTCCTGGACTGGTAAACCAAGAATTAAAGGATTCTCCGTTGAAACCTTTTTCTTTGGAAGAGATGGAAGAACATATCTTCTATTTACAGAAGGAGAAAGCAGAAGACCAGATGTTTTCTGAATAAATTTCTACCAGCCTAGATATTAAAGCTGGATTTTCTGGAAGCAATGGAAGAATCAAGGACAAAAGGCAAATTTACAGGTCTAATAAACTCAACTTTCATTACTTAATTCCAAAGGAAAAAAAACTTTCATATTGGTGTATATTTAGACCAATTTCACTTAGCAACGCCATTCATAAGATCATCTCTAAACTGATAGCTCATAGATTGCAGCCTTTTATACTGCTTTTTTTGCTAAAGAAAAACAGGGGTTTCTTAATTAATAAGAACAAACATTTTTCAGATAATGTAATTCAGCTCCAGAAGCTCTCCTTATGGATAAAAAGAGAAATCAAAGCCATATGTTTTTAATTTAGATATGGCATGTTAGCTTTTGGGGTTACTCCAAAAGTGCGTTCACCTTGCTAGGAGAGCACTATGTCTCCTAGCCCATTGGCAATGCTTCATGAATATATGGATGGCTCAGTTTGAGTGGATGCTTGACCTTGGTTAGAGTGTTGGCACCCCTTACTGAGGAGGTTGTTACCTAATTGACATGTTGATTAACCCATTGGGTGCACACAATGTGGGAGTTAGTTGTTTGATCAATGGAAGTGCCTACCTAGGAGGAGAAGCATCGGGCACTTAGCCCTTGGAGCTTGGGGCCATGTAATATATAACTTGGAGGTTGACACTAGACTTGAGAACACTTGGGTTGAGGAGCATACTTCATGAAGGTTGGTGATGGACTCGAAAACATATGTTGAGGAGCATTGGAACTTTGAGACCACATTGGTACACATGAGAGTAGCATTGGGTACATNTACCTAATTGACATGTTGATTAACCCATTGGGTGCACACAATGCGGGAGTTAGTTGTTTGATCAATGGAAGTGCCTACCTAGGAGGAGAAGCATCGGGCACTTAGCCCTTGGAGCTTGGGGCCATGTAATATATACCTTGGAGGTTGACACTAGACTTGAGAACACTTGGGTTGAGGAGCATACTTCATGAAGGTTGGTGATGGACTCGAAAACATATGTTGAGGAGCATTGGAACTTTGAGACCACATTGGTACACATGAGAGTAGCATTGGGTACATGTGGCGGCAGATGACACACAATTAAAAGAAGAGCACCTTGCATGAGGACGCTTTGATAGCGGACCGTCGTGGAAGAGGGAGCATTGGATTAGCATCTTGTTGGAAGAGCACACCATCTTGGAGAAGGGGAGTTGAGCCCAAGATCATGACTTGGAAGGCGTTTCACTTTGGGGGTTGTATAAAACCTAGTTTGACACATGTACATCCTTGTATTGTAGAGCACTCCATGGGGGGTTGCCTTCTTGTTGGTTACTTGTATGGACACATGTCCTTATTTTATGTTAACCTCCCTCACCTACTAGTATATATAAGGGAGGAGAGAGCTCTTGTATTGATTCATTATAATTGAACTCTTCTTTGTACTTGTCTTGGAGACAATACGGTTCATCAGAAAACCCTAGGAGCTAGACAATAGGGTTCATCAGAAAACCCTAGGAGCTAGACGATAGGGTTCATCAGGGAACCCTAGAAGATAAGGGGAGAGAGAGATGTGTTGGATGTTTTTGGGGATATTGTTTTTGTGCGATGCTAGGGTTTGCTCTTATGATGACTAGGGTTTTTGTTATCGTGAAAACCCTAGAGAAGAACATGACATTGATGATGATGATGGTTCATATGGCTCTTGTCGTAGCATTAGGGTTTCCACCCTCGTAGAAGACATGGAAAGTGGATCTAATGCCTTCCATGATTTTGGAGCCTTGTTCTTTTGGGATGTAAGGTTAGAGAAAGATCATGGAGTTCTTGTATTCTTGATAATCCATGGAGGTCCTAGTGTTTGTGATGATGCAAGAATGGAAGACTTATGGCTTGGGATTCAAACCCTAGGATGGACATGTAGATTTGGAGGCTAGCACTAGAGTTGTCTTGCCATGTACTTGTGCAATGCAACATGGCTAGGGTTTGCACACCCTAAGGAAAACAGTTGTGCTACTATGGAGAGCTTGTGTGATACAAGCTTGTTGTTGAAGCCAAGGAGGACTTGACAGTGTTGATGCTTACTTGTTGGAGATCTTTGGTTGTGACTAGGGTTTTCATAGTTTCCCTAGCTAGGGTTTTGGAAAGCTTGAAAGATTTTACCAGCTTTGTGATAAAGTTGTGGTATGTACGGGTACTTTATTCTTATACATATATATGAAGTTTCCAGATGTCCAATACTAGTGTAATTGCAGATTTAATTTCCAGCTATCATTGTCTTCATTATTTGGTAATTTACAGCACTTATATGTCTTGCTTGTTGGACACAATTTAAAGCTGAAATTGTTAATTTATTTGACAAACATCTTGAAGATAATAGGGCAGATTTACAGCTGTAAATTCTGCTGTAAAAAGGTAAATTTCAGAACTGGTTTATGCTTGGACAGTGTGTCTAAGGGATGAAACTTGTTGGCATATGTTTGGTATCTTTTCTCTTGGGCTGCCTAGTGTTTTGGGTTGCACTGGAAACCCTAGGCTCCAACAAAACCAATCGCACAAGAAAACTTCAAACCAAAAGGATGGGGGTCGACTCCAAACACAGGTGGGGACTGACTCCATCAAACAAGGCCAACACTAAAAGTTAAAAGCTTGAGAAGCAAACACAACCAACTGGGCCGACTGTAAATGCAGTCACAGTGGACAAAGGCCAGAAGGGGTCATAACTCAAGAAAATAGGGACAACATCAAGCAAACCAGACTGTAATTTAAGTAAACAAGGCTATACCAAGTACACGGGACCACAACCCAGGAAGTAGACTCTTTGCTCCAAATGTATAATCATAGCTACCAAATGTCATGAAGCTTGGAAAGTTATAATCAAAATTAATATTGAAAGAGCTCCCCAAATCAGAAGTCTGGCCCCTACACACTCTGCTTTTAATGCCTGCCATGGTCAGCATTAGACACTTTTCTCTTTGCAAAACCATATCCTAGATTTGGGAATGAAGTAGGCAATCCCACATTTAGAAAGCTAATGACTGAGAAGACTCTTGTGTAGACAGAACTTATCTATATGAGGATCTATTTTGGCATGAAGAAAAATGCCCAGATGAGTAGGTTTAACACCCCAATATACTTTAATAGAGGGACTGCCACACTTCAAGACCTATTTAAAAAAACCCAGTCATAGGTAGAAGTCATGGATAGAGCTTAAGTTGTATGATAAAGACAAGTTTGTGATTAAGAAAGCCTTATAATATCTCCTATAAGTTATAACTAAAAGGTATCAATCACTCTCCCAAAAGTGTGGTACAGAGAGTAGAACTACAGAAGCTCTAATCCTCAAATATGTTCACCTTCAAAACCTTTATCAACGTACAATAGAAGCTTAATAAACTCTGATATATTAAAAACTCTGGAATTATGTCAAATGGAAAAATGGAAAAGCTTTGGGATGCCCCTCTCCTACTTCCAAAGAGGCTTTCTCGGCTTGGCCTGACATCTAATGGACACTTGCCCTCAAATAAATAATATACAAAACAGGCACCTCTGAGAATAACTGCCCAATGTCTGCATGCATCTTTTCCAATGGTCTGCTTCAAAATGCTCCATGAATGTGCCCAAATATTTGCACAATCTATTTCCTTTTAAATATGTTAAACCTGTAATCATAGTTGATTCCTTTGCACAAACCATTTTGTAGCTTGATGTCGTTTTTCTTCTTTATAAAAACAGAAATAATGTGGCACTTATCTTTAAGTTACTACTATGTTCAATGGTCAACCAGATACACACAGTTATACTTGCAAATTGTCACTTATATCACTACAGGCAGAAGAAACTCTGGCTGAAACAAAGCCACCTAATACAGGTAATTGAATGCCAGCCAAGGAGAATCCCCTGATTCATAAAAACAAAGCAAAGAGGTGCATTGCAAGCAGGATGTTCCTCCCAGACCTAAAGGCAATTCACATGACCAAGAGGGAGGAACGTCTGCTCTATATTTGCCCATTCTCCTGACAGGTAAGAAGGATGTAAGTAAGATGAAAATGGCAGAAAGTTGGAAATTTCATAATTGCAATAACAGTTGGGTTGACCATACTGTACTAGTCCATTCCATAGATCTGGCTCAATGATGCATATGGTGTTGGCTTTAAAATCCTTTGGTGGTCACTTGTTAAAAGACAAACATACACTTTTAGCTTATTTTATAGAAACTCCACCAACTTTTGAGTGGTTGGAAGCATGACTGAAACAACCTAAAATTCACTTGTGGATATATACCCTATGGCCCTGTATGCTGCCAAAGTAGTTTTAACATTTACAACCTAATAAGGAACTTTTATAAGATAAAAACATAGAAATGTCCATCTTACTTGGCAATTTCCTATCTACAAAAGTTTTAATCTTTAAAAACACATTCAAAAGTATCTGATGATAGGATAAATATGGAATTGGAAATTGCATTGAACATATTGAAAGTGAAAAGACCCAATAACTTAATGAATCCGGATTCTCCAGTAGTTGTAGCATCAAGCAGTAGAGATGAATTCGAGCAGAAATGTGCTGCAGGAAAGTAGTCCAAAGAAAATGGGGACAGCTCCCAAAGGAAAATAAATGAAACTAACACATTTTGAAAAACAACCATCACACAAATTCAAAAAAGTAGGAAGGTCATGAGGGGAAATAAAAACAAATTAGAATGAAATCTAACTGAAGTCTCATGAAATTCCAAATGGAATTATAGAGAAGGAACACAAGTAAGGACCACAGCAAAAGGGTAAAAGATTATAAAGCTGCAAAACACCGGTATGGTATATTGTAGATGGGCATGACAGCATACCACTCAAAAAGGCCACATAAACATGACAGTCACTTATCCCTAAATAATCTTAAATCACAAGTAAACACAAAACATAGAAGAAGTATATGACAAGTAAATATAAATGCCATCACATCTTGAAAGAAAACAATAAGCTGCAAGAGCACAACAGAGCACAATAAAGAATGAGAACACCTAGTCCAGCCCAGATAAAATACCTGATGCAGATCAAGAAGCTTTTTCTCAATGTCCTTGACTGCATCATGTCGCTCCTGAATCTCTGCTAAGGTATCCATGATCTACAGATATATATCAATAGTTAGACAAAGGTTGAGGCCACTAATCTGTGTGATAGGTTCTTTCAATTTTTCTTGTAAAAACGGAAACAACACTGACCCGTCCTCGACCTTGCTCCTGAATGGCCTTTTGGAAGATCTGCTCACTATCCCCAGTCTCTATCAAGCGATCAATTGTCTGAATGACAAATCAGAGAGTAAATCTCTATACAGATTATCCACACAAACTGACAGAACATTTTAGACATATCAAGGCAATTATACAACACTAGAACACACTCCCACAAGTCAATAAATATAAAACTCACCTCTTCATCGGCCTTCGTCCCAGTCACTAACCACATGGAATAAGAGGAAAAAGGAAGAAAACCATGTCAACAACTACTGCATAAAGAGACTTTTCAAAGTGCAGAGCGAAACCTAAAAATTCAGTATGATATATGGAACTCCTCAGTGAACAAATTATCATGACTAAAAAATAGAAGAATCCTGGTAATTGCTTGGAAATAGATTTAAACCTGTAAAAACTCTTCGTTCAACTACTTCTCGATATTCCTCCTGAATCATCTGCCTCAGCGTCTGCAGAACAATGATTTGAATTGGATAAAGTTCGCCTATTTTAAATTTATTTTAAAATTTTGTAGTTATTTTCAGAGATGCATAGCATTTTAGACTACATAAACACTTAAACAATCTATGTTCAAATATATATTTGAGTTAAAAAATATATTGAACAAAATGGACAATCATGGTCACTCGGTGCTCTCCTTTTTGCATATACATCACGTCTGTTGCACAAAAGCAATGAAAAGCAACACACACTTCAAATTAGCAGTATGCATTGAGGTGCACTAAGCTCCTACAAATTCGCTACAACTGCTTTGACTACCCCATTTATATAAATTTCAAACTGAATGGCATAATGAATTAAAACATACTGTTTTCAACACAAAATAATCATAAGGAAAGCAAGAATAAAGAAATGAGATCACAAAAGAAACTAGATAAAGGAAAAAAGTTTGCATAGATGACAAGAATATTAGAAACGAGCAAAGAAAAATGGATTGGACAAGGCAAGACTAAAACTTGAAGAAAGCAGGTTTGCAAAGAGAAGGTTAGCAAACAGAGAGAATGTGGGAGAGATTTGCAAACAGACAATCACCAGGTAAGATTTACAACTTATCGGAAGTCACTGAGTCTGGCAGCAACTTACACAGGCAGTTTAAATAGGGAAACTTTTGCTAAGCTCTGAAGCTTTTGTAAAGAGAACTTAAGGTTCCCTGATATGGGTGAGATCATATAAGAACTGACAAATAAATTCACAATAAATTGAAGTCATTTATAAAAGCTGTACACCCTAATGAAGTTACCTGAAAATCAGACATGCGATCCTTCAACTTTTTTTTCAAGGTGCTGCGCCCCAAAAAGAAATAATAGTTTAGAAAGATGAGTTTCAAAGTATCAAAGCTAGCCAAAAGTAACCAGCCCGGTCAATAAAATTAGATCCAGGTGGTTTAAGGACAAAATGAGGTTTACATCAAAAAAGATGCTTACTTTGTATAAACAAACTGTAACATTTTTCACAGGATTAGATTCAACAGAATTTTTACACAGTCAGACTTACGTAGTCATTGTCATTCGAGAGCGATCAACACTAGTGCCTTTCTCACATCCAGGTTTCTTTCTGATGGCTACATTCTGTAAAGCATTATCAGAACCAGTTAAAAGAAATAATCATGATTCTTTAGAATGACAGACCAAATTTGAGAACATTGTGAAGCTCCTAACCATTAAAAGATAAATTCGTTCAACCTGAGAAAACTGAATTAAAGTAATTTCTATAGCTATTTCATTTGCATTCTGTAAGCTGATCACAATGCCAACTACAAACACATACATCTGCATCAAGAGATTCAAGTTTTTGCTTGATATTGCGTGCAATTCTTCCCACTTCATCCACATCTTTCTCCATGCGCTGTTTAATTGCTGCAGAGATTTAGCATTAACTTTCAAGATTTCAACCAGAATAGACACCCAAAATGAATATGTTCCCATATCTTGCAATATGTTAAAACTCCACACAGCTATTATGCTTATAATAGGACTCGTGATATAACCTTTCATAGCAGACGCCTTTGTAACAGACTTGGATTCCTCATGTGCATCCTGCAGAATTTAAAAAACTGTGTTTCAGAATACCCTCGTCCAAACCAGCCAACAACAGTGCAATCTTTCAAAAACTACAATTACAACAAGATTTCAAGTAGATCGCCCAAACAACTAAAACAATGAACAAAGACCAAAATATGATCCATTACTGTACATATTCACAAGTTCTAAATAGCATATCTCAGTAATATCTTTCCGTGAGATTTAATGGGTAGTGCACAACATCCATGAATCACCAGTTACGTTATCAATGAAGCTAGGGAATGCATCTATGCTGAGAACAAAAATAACTGGCTTGTCCCATTTATATGTCCTAAAATTACATGTAAATTGTTCAAGCCATAGTCATCATATTTTGGATATAAATTGCCCTCTCGAAGAAATGAGAAGCTTCTTAAGGCACTAGCACATGAGAAAAGCTGTACCTGAAGCTTCTGCAATTGTTTATTCAGCTTTTCCATCAACTTTTCAATATCTTTCACCTGGAGTAGAAATGTAACACATACAAATAAGCATAAAACCACATCATAAGTGGAAAAGCAACAAATTTAACAATCGCCCTATAAATCAGAATGAGAAAGAAAACCAAGAGACTATTCATATCCTAATCAAATCACTTGAAAACTTCTTGCTGATGATAGAATCGCAACATTTACAAAAGCAATTTAAGGAATCCTACTTGACAGAAAAACTGTCAACCATCATGTTATAATAGTTTACAAGTGACCGTCGTGTCAATGATTTGCAACCAAAAAGCTTTGGTTGGGTTCATACAGTAAATAATAGCCATGGGAGCATACCTTTAGGCTTTTTCATCCCAGAAAATCTGCTATAATGAACATATGACAACATGTGAAAAGATTATTACCTGTTTAAAGAAATCTTCCATTCCAAGATCTGACGGATTGGCAGTGACCGAGGTCCCTGCCTCGAGATCTAATGCATCTTTGGAAGCCCCCATTCTGGGGAGCTCAAAAGAATCCTGCAATTAAATCAATAACAAGGTAAGTTAAGAAATCACATTATGTAGTCTTGCAAAGTTGTATGACCAACAAAACTGCATTTTTTCTTCCTGTGAGCCAACAAAGTAGACTACACACGAACAACTAGGTTGTACGGTAAACCGAGGACTTCTGAACATGACATGTAGATGATTTACACCATAGGTGTAGGTAATTTACATCAAAGGAACTAACAAGATCCCAGAGCGAGAACAAGGACAGTATATATTGATAAAGACCTTCATTTAGGATTATAAATAAATCTTCTACTGTGCACAGTCAGGAGCAATGTAATTTCAAATGGATTAGTGAAATCACAAAAGAGAAATTATAGCATAAGATATTGAAAAACGCATTCGGTTAAAAGAATGGCTGCTATGTAAACGTATTCATAGCGAATCCATCATACATATATTAAGAAAGGATCTCCTAAATAATATGATTGGCCACCAAAACATGAACATATTAAGAAAGGATCTCCTAAATAATATGCTTGGCCAACAAAGTGTGAAAGGTCAATTTCCTTGCCACTTAAAAGTTCGAAACAATAAAAACACAGCGTATTCTAAACATGTTACAATTTGGACCTTTTCCGGTTATCTCTCTCCAACCATTTTTGCCCAAATTGTTAGAATCACAGATTTTATTTGTTGAGATTGTATAATCCGGGTGCAATACTGGTTTTCAAAGGCACTGAATCCATTTTTACAATTGAAATGCAAATCTAACAACAAAAATTTGCAATTCCAGCAATTTTTCTTTAGCCGGATTCCAGCTAGATTGCCGGAAAAAAGTCCAAATCTTAGAATTTTTGAACTTCTTTAATAAAAACTTCTATGGGTTGTTCCAAATTTCCTATGACTTGCAACAGCACAGAGACAGGTAAGTTTCTGTGCACACCTTGGACATTATTCAAAAGACTGAAATTGATCAAATGTATCACACAATTACTGAATCTTATCATGGCAAAACAGCCTGTCTAAAAATGMTATTCTTATTTTAGTCAAACACCACAAGCACAGGTATTGAAAATCTTTTGYATCAAGAATCAGGACTCGGTTGAGTTACTTTGCTAGGGAAAGAATGAATCAAAAATCCATTCAAAGCGCCACTTCCTACTACTACTCACTGAATTATGATAATTTCTATCKGATTTAACTACTGGACTCTTCTGTCAAGCAATTCTGTTGAGGTTTGACAGAATAAAATAGTGTTGGTTTTTCCCTGCAATCTACTYGAAGATTTAGAGATGGCTATTGTAATTTTATGTGTAGAAATACATCTAAACAACATGGATCCCAAGGAAAATACCCTACAAACACCTGGGATCTGAATATTTAAGAAATTGRGCTAAAAATTACCGTCAACAGATCGTTCATCTTGGACGCCCACTGATCAGAACTCCGTGCAAGTAATAGAATGAACAAAAAAACCTGYGAATTATTCAAACAGCTTACAGTGCCCTGGCTGAGGCAACTTAGAAAAAGGCAGGAATATGGTATTCAAAACCACTCTGCATATAAAGCAAAACCCAGAGAGGGATCAGTATGGGATTCAGAACAGGAATGGGATTTGGGTCCTAGTGTGGGTTGAAGTGAGTAGGGTTTGGGTGAGATTAAGAAAGTGGGTATATTGGCAAATCCAGCATTTTGCCAGTGGCAATGACCTGGCTGGCAGGGGTTGAGGTGGGGTGTCCCACATCACATCATTCCTGCGTGCGTGTGCGAGGGGGAATAGGGGAGGTATATATTATAAACTGAATTCAAAGAATCATTGGCGTCCGCCATGAGAGAACATGACAGCTTTCCCAGTCGAAACCTCGCCTTATCCTACTATCATGTTTTGTCGATCTGACGGTAGTATTTAAGTTGGACAACTGGCTTAAAAAGCGATGACTGGTTCAGCGTTGGAGCAGATTAAGCGGTATCTTTGCAACGGCTATATCGCACCCGCTTTGATTTTGGATGTATATCCGTTCTAAAGTTAGACATGTATATATTTAACCTTTGGGTTGTCTTGGTTTGAAAACTACTTCAACAAGTCAACTCAACTCAACTAGTCAAACCATTTTCTTTCATTTTTTTTNATCGCACCCGCTTTGATTTTGGATGTATATCCGTTCTAAAGTTAGACATGTATATATTTAACCTTTGGGTTGTCTTGGTTTGAAAACTACTTCAACAAGTCAACTCAACTCAACTAGTCAAACCATTTTCTTTCATTTTTTTTATTGTATTTTTTTGTAATTATGGGAATTGGTAACTGGTTAAAGTGATCTAGGTCAAGTTTGGGATAAAACCAACTAATTGCATTACAATTTATGAGTATATATCAATAATTTAATAGGTTTAGGATCAAACCCATTAATTACGCTATAGCTCAAAACTATATATCAATAATTTATAACTTAACAAGGATTTAGACAAACCAACATTTCGGGAGTCCCACTTATAAAAAACACCTACCTTTCTAGTTTTATCAAAAACCAAGTTTCATTGGAAATTTTAACCCTAATTATACATTGTTGACCAGTTATAACTATGGTCAAATACACCTTGCTCAATTTCTATTGTGTAAATGATGTATTG